>JAHREE010000563.1:2417322-2488017 GCA_033628505.1 Tringa tobata
GAGAGGAGAGAGGAGAGAGGAGAGAGGAGAGAGGAGAGAGGAGAGAGGAGAGGAGGAAACTCTCTTGGATACAAACTGTGCTTCCTCCCAATTCATCAGAACAAACTCTTATACTTTGAAGTTCCTGAAGTTGATGGAATGGCTTTCAGCTTGATGTTTGACCAAATGCTTTCTAAACACATAAAGGATGACTCCTTAACACCAGCTATCTGGAAGTACTTTTCAAAGATCACGGTGAGTCGTTTAGCTTGACAAAACCTGAAGAGAGTACATGTCACAAATAAACTTCTTTTTTTCCATATTTCTCAGTGGAAGCCGAAGGTATTATATAACCCATGCTGATAAATACCCTGTCCTTTCCCTGCAAAAAGAATGCAGATTTGGGACATGACTTTTTTTTTTTTTCTTAGTTGTCTTCCCGGTCTGAGCCCCACTATCATGCAATTTTGTCACATCACATTTTCCTGGGTCTGACGTTTTCACACGTGATTGCCATGACAGTGAATGTTAATATGAACTGCTTAAAAAGCACAGACCCCCCAAAAATAAGAAAAAGAATATGTCAATAAAAACAAGATAGGGTCTTATATGGATAAGCGGGGAACCAAGGGAGGCATTCACCCTTGTGCTCCAAACCAGTAAACCTTCTCACAGTCTTCCACACCCTTGTATGTAAAATTTTGAATGCATCTAGGTTTTTGCAAGGCTCATAGATGTCACAAAGAGAAGAGTAACATGGATAATTACAACAAATCCTCAGAAGCCCTCAAGTGGTAGCTTAAGCTGTTTAATTCCAGAGCAGCACCTCAGAGCTAGACTGAGAAATCTAATAGTGGACTTGAGCACGTATTCAGTGTCAGTTGCAAGTAAAAAATTATAATCTGGAAATGCTTCCATTAAAATCAAAAGCCTGGAAAATTAAATCAAGGCCTCTTCAGAAAGACAGCTGAGTAGGTAAGGTGAAACTGTACACAGGCTACGTGCTGTATTTCTTCATTATATATTTCTAGCTGCCCAGGATGGTTATATCACGAAGGGGTTTTTTAACAAGTAAAATATTTTCATATTTTATAGTATTCATTACTACTCTAAAGAATCATAAAAAATATAAAAATATGCAAAGTGCATATTTTCACAGATAGTTGCATGACTGAACTGTATGAATATGAACTGTTTAAAAATATCTCAAATTAGGAATAAAAACACGGAATGAAAATAATACACGGGCCCACATACATAAATAGTACAATTCATCTAAGATATAAAAAATGTAGTGAGCTATTAAAACCATGTGTAGTGTCTCTTTTTTTATGTTAATAAAGCCACAAAACCAAAAAGCATGAATTTTTCGAACTGGAATTGCAGATGGACTCTACATGTACCAGTCTGATTAAACTAAAATACCTTACATGCATTGTCTGTGTTTGCAGTCGGATAGCAATGAGTTATGAATTTCACAGTGTGTTTACATTTTATTTCCATTACTGTTACATTAACTGTCTCATACTTTCAAAATACCTTCATGATTATCACTTTGCTTACTGTCCCTCATAGGTACTTTCCCCCCTGTTCTATTGTTCAAAATGCCTTTCATTTGATAAAAAACACAGCATTTAAGTTTACTCTGGCATTAAGTTTCATTGTGGTATATACTTAGTAATTTCGTACTACATAAAAACCCAACACAAATTGGCAGCTCGGCAGAAGCTTTAAAGTCTCTCCACAAGCAGGAGAAGCTTGTGAGAAGCAGGAAGTCTCTCCACAAGCACTGTTCTTACCAGGCATTTTTCATGTCCTATTACCATTGATAAGGCCCATAGATCCATATGACATCTTAAATACTATCATTTTACTGTAACTGATCCCAGGAACAATGGCTTGGCTTTCATTTCAATATCTTCCATCTTTACAACAAAATCTGCATGTACTTAGAAAAAGAAGTATGTTTCACTCCAATGTATCAAAGTAATACTTTTAATGTTGCTTATAACACCCAAGCACTTGTTGATAACTGTGCTTCAATTAATAAAATGAACTGCAAACACATTGGTTTTCACAAAGCCTTAAGTTTATGCTGTTTTTTCAACACTTGGTTGTGGAAACATGGAATTAAATCCAGACCCAGATATCCTCCCCTGTGTGTTACAAACTCACGCAGACCTGCACATGAGGAAAGGCTTAGCTTAAAGCACATGAAAGTCAGAAGTTTATTATCTGTGATTAAAATTGGGATTAAAGTGGCCTTCACCAGATGTTTACTCTTGTGAAACGCTTAATAGCGGCACCAAGTTAGACTTGGTGTCAACTGCTTACTGTCATTTTTCTCAAGAATTGATAAATCCTACTTTTTAAATACTTTCAGAATTTAAATGACCAGTGTTTTGGAAAGACAGTTCTCATTTCACCTGATTTTGCTGGCAAAAAATTTATCAACTTTCTGATACATAATAGCATGATAGATGATTTTGGAAGTTACATTTTCAGATAACGACCAAATAATGCTCAAGTTATTTATCAGTCTGTATTTTCCCGACCCAAAAATTCAAACACAATCTCAGTGACAAGCGATCTGACAAAGAACCTCTAAGCAATGCCATCTGTGATGAGAATCTGACATGTTTGGCTTTAGAAAGGTCAATGCAGAAGGACAACCTTGCTTGGTGCATCCATCACAACAGAATTCAGCAGCTTGGTTGAATAAAATGCTTTCCTTCAGTCTGATCAATCACACAACATCAGGGCTGTGTCTCAAAATACTGTGAACAAGCCCTAATGTGTTTGCAAAGAATGATTTTTCTTTGCTTCTGTCACCTTCAAATCTGCATAATACCCCAGTTTGGGAGACTACTTCAAACCATTCAACGTCATAGAAAGAATGAATTAGAAAAGCTGTCAGAAAAAATACTTCAGGAAATAGTGTTCTCGTTATATCGCAGCTTTTATAAAGCCTCAAAGTTCTTGCAAAAAGGTCTAATTTTAATTGAAAAATATTTAATTGAAAAATATCTATTTTTAATTGAAAAATTCTGGGTAACTAGTTACAATGTTGTTCAGTCCAACAACCTCCAGGTTATGAAACTACTTTAATTGTTAGATTCCTTCATGAGTTATCCGATCCTGTTTATGCAGACAATGCCCTTCATCAACTTTGCAGTGCTTCTGGTCTGCGGGAACAATTTGACCTTCTGTATGTCTCTTCAAAATGTGACAGCAAGGTAAAATTACTTACACTGTGCTTTGCTCAGAGTTCAACATTTTCCACGGACACGTCAGAAAAATAGCTACAGTAATCAGGCAACATTTGATTCTGGGAGAAAGCTGGGTGTTACTTTTTGGTGGCACCAGCTTTGTAGCTACATAGGTAAGGATGAAAAATGCAAGTAGAAACAGTCCATGGAAGTATGTATGGACGCAATGAACCCTGTTTGGAATTAAGGCAAATAACATAGAACAGCCAGCAGGAGTAACACTGCAGAAAGCTACAGAGGGATCATCTGGGACATGCTGCCATTGAAATCAGTATTAAGCACTGTTTGATCTTTATGGTGCAATGCTTTATGATACACCAGCTCTAACTGATCAGCCAGAAGTCTACAAAAGAGTATAAATGTAGCCTCGAGCCTTTGGTTACTTTCCACTGTTGAGATAATATACAATATTAATTTATACATTATGATAATTAATTCTTTGGCAGAATGGAACCGCCAAGTAACACTGAATTCAAGAACTTATTTCTTTCTTTAAATAGTTCGTGGTATCTTTTTAATACCAACATAACTTACCATAAACACGTTATATCTTCCAGAAGTACTACTTGCTCTAATTCTTTCATCCATATATAGTTGTTTCTCCTTTTCATTTTATTAGCACTAAAAGAACAATTTAGTAATAGGCATATTTAATACCCTGACCAGATAGTCCCCTGGAACTATCCAAAGTAGCAACCTACAGGCAGAAGCACAAACATGAAATAAAATTGGAGTGTAAAAAAGATGCTCAAACCTATGATAGTCACTGCCATTAAAAATACATCTGCAGTGGTTAGATGAGTCAAATACTGTGAGAATGATTTAAAGGTTATCACGTCTCCTAGCTGCTGTAGCACCACCTAATCTGCAAAAGTCAACTCAAATTCCATTATTTGTTTTAATTTCATTTTAAAGAATGCTTCAAAAGGAACTCTCCAAACAAAATGTGAAGTGTGATGTGGACACAACGCGGACAGTGTGATGCCACTCTTCAAGCATGTTGGTTTAGCATCTCTAAGGCCCTGTGGAATGGTAGGGTAAAGGGAATCGCTTAAGGCTGACCTTATGTTATACTGTAAGTGTGTTCTACTTCATCAGTTGGGCCATAGGCTTCTTTAACCAAAACCAAGCACATGAAAGCAAAGCAATAATTGCTAAAACACATAGCTCTCTGCCTAGTCCCCTTTGCTGGTGACATTTTCTGTGATGCCATTTTTTCTGCGGGTGTATAAAAAAAAGGTATGCCACAGTTTGGCATTGTTGTTTTTTCCACACTTGGTTGTGGAAATGCTGGATGTCCGGGAAAACTTCAGGAATGGGTTCACAGGAAGGAAAGGAGAAAGAGAGAGAGAAAGAGAAGTGGGATACGAGTATGATGGAAGACACAAAAGAATAGTAAAATATGTACGTATTTAAGTATGTTACGTATGTAGGTACGTAATAAGTATGTGTTTAAATTTATATAAGATCTTCATAAACAAGGGTATTTCTAAGCCAAAATTTTCAGTTGGCTCTAAATTGATTCCAATAAGGCCTTCAGGAAACATTCTGCAGTAGACCTACCATCTCTACAAATCATTTGGATACTTATCTCCTTACCTACACTCTGTGGGACACATAAGCACACATGCTTTAAGATGCTTGCCTTACTGGCAGTTGGCTTTTCAGAAATTACTCATATTTGTAAGTAAATCCCAAACCAGTTTTGTCAACATTGTTTCTCCATTTGAGGAGGGGGGAAAAAAAACCCCAAAACAAACTCCCAAACAGAACCATAACACTCAAGGTTTTTCAGGATGCAAGGAAAAGAAGCCATCTAATTTCAAAAACACAAGCAGCTGATGGATTGGCAACTGGAGGCTGAAGACAGCTCTATGGAGTTTCGGGAACATATATGCATAGGTACATTTCCACTGTAAGAACAAATGCAAAACCGAGCTACCTATTGTTTTGGACTAGAAAGCAACTAGCAAACTATTCTGCGATACCCAATATCAGTTCAGATTTGACGGCAGCCCATTGCTGGAAGTGGTGCAGCTCCATATTAGTTATGAATAAATCCAGTGAGGACATTTGCATTACAGGGCTGCCCTCCCCATCTATTGCGTAATGATAATTACCGCAAACAGTGCACGCTCCTATTTCAGCTCAGTGCTTTCCAGTCAGGGTGAACAGTGCCTCTCAGACATTTTTAGAGCACGAAATGTACGCAACCTCCCAATCGTGACAGTTTGCACCAAGCTCTCCCCCAGCCCAGCTAAAAAAAACCCATACATCAGGCAAGAAAGCCAGGTAAAAGAAAGCAAAATCACTGCTGTCCTAAAAGTCCTTTGGGATCACAGGCAACCAGTGCAAGTCAAAGCACGCCACTCAGTCTTCACCTGTGCTCAGAGACTGGCTTCATCAGAAGCCAACCCGACCTGAAGTAATGTTTGCACCATCCACCACTTAAGATGTCCCAAGCACTACCTAGCCACAGCTGTGACTTTAAATCAAAATACCTCTTACTGGGGGAAAAAAACCCCAAAACAAAACCCCAACCAACAACAAAAACCCAAAACATCTTTAACTTACAAAAGATAAGAGCTTCCAGATGACACAGCTCTCAAGGCAGATCAGGTTCTGATCCAGTTCCAGCTACCTTGACAGTATCGTCTTTAATACGGATGCAGACAAAAAACTTCAGAAACACAATAAGGCAGATGAGATTTGAATTCCAATAGTACAGTTCTCTCCTTAAAATAATGTAACATTCTCCTATTGCTTTTCAAACATAATATGCAGCTATATGTAGTAGATACAATTAAAAAGCCCACCTCTGAAAACAGCACAATGCCACCAAACTAGTATTTTACAATACAGCCCAGCAAATACACACTTCAGTATTGCTTCAAACAAAAGCAAAGCAGCACTGATACAGCTGAAGAGTTTAGGAAAACTGACAACTCTAAGATATGAAAATATGTAAATCAGGGAAACGGCACATCCTACAGAGAGAAATACTGCTCATACTTTTGAAGAAATATTACACACAAAAAAAATCAAGTTAACCTCAGTCAAGAATGACATGCAATTCTAACCATTTAGAATGATACCTAATTTCATAACAAATTTAAGTTGATGTTTTCTCTGCTGTTTCATACAGGTTACATCGCTGAACATTTTTTCAAGAATCTTTCTCAGAACATTTGATCACCTGACATTCCCAGTTCACCCAGTTCTACTGCCAGGCAAGCTCACAGATCTCTGGGATAAACTGGCTTGCGACAGATGAATTCCATGCTCAAAAGGTAATGGGATAGATTTAAGCAAAGGGAGCCATCACACCTCACGTGGGAGACTGTTAATTGCCAGAACCCTCATGAAATGCTGGATGTCTGGGAAAACTTCAGGAATGGGTTCACAGGAAGGAAAGGAGAAAGAGAGAGAAGTGGGATATGAGTATGATGGAAGACACAAAAGACAAGAATAGTAAAATATGTACGTATTTAAGTATGTTACGTATGTAGGTACGTAATAAGTATGTGTTTAAATTTATATAAGATCTTAATAAACAAGGGTATTTCTAAGCCAAAAATTTCAGGTGGCTCCAAACAGATTCCAATAAGGCCTATAGGAAACATTCTTCAGTAGACCTATCATCTGTACAAACCATTTTGATGCTTATCTCCTTACCTACACTCTGTGGGACACATAAGCACACATGCTTTAAGATGCTTGCCTTACTGGCAGTTGGCTTTTCAGAAATTACTCATATTTGTAAGTAAATCCCAAACCAGTTTTGTCAACATTGTTTCTCCATTTGAGGAGGGGGGAAAAAAAACCCCAAAACAAACTCCCAAACAGAACCATAACACTCAAGGTTTTTCAGGATGCAAGGAAAAGAAGCCATCTAATTTCAAAAACACAAGCAGCTGATGGATTGGCAACTGGAGGCTGAAGACAGCTCTATGGAGTTTCGGGAACATATAGGTACATTTCCACTGCAAGAACAAATGCAAAACCGAGCTACCTATTGTTTATCCTAAACCAGCATGAAAGTCAGAACTATATTTTGTAGTCAGATCTGTCTCAGATCAGAAAAGGACACCTGTGCTGATTGCTATGTAAGCTGGTACATTTACTTAAACACGTCCAAAGTTCACCCACAGCACATCACAATCTCAAGTCCCCATCACCTTCCAAACATGTAACAGGCTTTAGACTTCCACTGTGAAAGACCAAGTGCCTCATAAAGGATAATGCTACAGTATAACATCTTTTTTTTCAGGAAGGTTATGGTGACTTATTTGGAAACCTAGGGTTTGTATCTTGCAGAAGAGAAACACTGCTGTCAAGGGGAAAACTTGAGGGTATATTGTGATGAAAGTTTCTTCTACTTGGTCTCTCATGCCTGCACCTGGTGGTGCCATTTATAGCTGTTTGCCATCATAAGCATACTGACCTAAAATGAAAATAGGAACCATTACAGAATGACATGCATAAGCTTTCTCAAATAAAAACATACAGGCAGCCATCAGCAGAACTAAATTCATATGATCAACCTGAAGTATGCTCTAAAGCAGCTGTACGGTGATTATACCGTAAAGGGAGAAACTGCAGCTGGAAAAATCTTCAACAACTTCATATCTTTGCCCTTTGATTATAAAGACGTAGGAATATGAAGAGAGCTGGTATCAACTGCACCTCGCTTCACCACAGCTTCTCTGTGAATTAAATAAATTGCAATACATTTTGATTTTACATTTACAGACATTCCTTCATGAACCAGCTATTTAAACAGTCTTCCTTCTTGAAAAGCATGCATTTTATATTCTTTTATGTGATTGTATAGTTTGCTTCCATTTATTTGCCCACTTGTCTCTGAAAACCTGATTGATACTCTTCCTAAGGCTTTCCCTGCTGTCATCCACCTGCCTTCTCTGCCTCCTTAGACTTACATTCAAAGCTCTGCCACTGCCTTGTTCAACTTTCACACAGTTCTGGATTATTCCTACTTACGCTCTCTGCAAACTCTGAGAAAATTTTACCTTTTCTTCTCTTTCACTACCCGCCTGGATATTTCAAAGTGCAAAGTCTGAGTGCAGTACTCGCTCACTCACTTCACTAAAACTTTTTCCCAGCCTCCTTCCCTGTTTTTTTTTCATGCAAACAGCTTCCATAGCAGAGTATGACCTTTCTGGCAATGGCCCACATGAGTCTACACAGTGCATTGCAGGAGATAATGACTTCGTTCTGCCCACCCTATGAGCTACCCAAGACGTACCTGCTTTACATAGAGTACTCCTTCTTGTTTACCCTTGCTATTTCCTCTGTAGTTTTGTATTTAAAAAATAAAAAATTCCCCTTCCTACAAAACTTCTGCTGAAGGTGCAAAAACACCTGAGCCAACTCTGCTTAGGACAGCGTGGATACAGAGGATCAGTAGCCCAGGTCGTTTCTCACTCAGGTACAGTTGCCCCGCTTATGATGCTGCCTCTTTTGGGGGGATTCCTATTTCCACACCTGGAACACATTTCCTATCATGTCATGGATTACCATGTCCAGCTCTGGACTCCACAGTACAAGAGAGGCAGAGATGTATGGCAGCAAGTCCAGCGAGGGGCCATGACTTGAAGGACTGGAGAACCTGCCGTATGAGAAGAGGCTGAGAGAGCTGGGACTGTTCAACCTGGAGAAAAGTTTGTTCAGGGAGGATCTCATCAATGTGTATAAATAACTGATGAGTAGCAGGAGGAAGATGAAAGCAGACTCTTGTCAGTAGTTCCCAGGGACGGGACAAGAATAAATGAGTACAAATTGACATAAAGATATATTTCGTATACATAAGAAAAATCCTTCTCCTTGTGAGACTGGTCAAGCACTGCAACAGGTTGCCCAGAGAGGTCTTGGAGTTTCCATCTTCGGAGACATTAAAAATCCAGCAGGACATGGCCCTGGCCTACCTGCTTTTTTCTGATCCTTCTTTGAGCAAGTAGGTTGGACTAGATCATCTCCAAAGATGCCTTCCAGCCTTCAACCATTCTGTGATATCAACTTTGCACCTCCACTTTCTTGCTTTTGACATTGTTCATAACTCTCCTTTCTCCTTCCCCCACTCCCAGCACTTTGTGTCTCTGTCTTGGAAGGCTCACTAATGCCACCCAACTGCAGAGTCAGCTCAAATCAGAAAGCAGCACAACCACCTCCACACAACTTTTAGACTTCTGACCAATGCCACAATCAAGAATCATAGAATAGTTTGGGTTGGAAGTGAACCTTAAAGGTCATCTAGTCCAACCTCATCTACAATAAGCAGGGACATTTTCAACTAGATCAGGTTGCTCAGAGCCCCATCCAACCTGGGCTTGAATGTTTCCAGGGATGGGGCATCCACCGCCTCTCTGGGCAACCGGTTCCAGTGTTTCACCACCCTCATTTTAAAAAATTTATTCCTTATATGTAGTCTAAATAGTCCCTCTTTTAGTTTAAAGCCATTTCCCCTTGTCCTATCACAACAGGCCCTGCTAAAATGTTTGTCCCCATCTTTCCTGTAGGCCCCCTTTAAGTATTAAAAGGCCACAATAAAGGCCAAAAGGTCAGAGGAAAGAAGTACCTCTGAAGGCAAGAAAGCCAGAGCAGAGTTAAATGTGCTGACTGAACCCACACTACGATCTACATACAGATCAGAATATTGATAACAGAAAGTTGATTTCATTTCTGTTCTCTCAATTCCTTCTCACCCTTGTCACCTTTGTCTAAAAGGTTTCTTTGGTTTTTTTGGACCAGGTAAGAAGTCATGCTAGCTGCAACTAAATCCAAACTACTTCTATGACTCTTATTTATTATAATAAGCACAATCTGTTTTTTAACCAGGAATATTAAAGGCAGCCTTAAAATCCTGAGATTTTAAGGGAAGACTTATAAAATTTTAATTTCATTATATTTTCAGTTACTTTACTCATTGTAAAATCAGCACATCCAGAATAGAGGCCCCCTCTCCTCCCATCCCTGCAGACCTTGAGTAAACAACAGACCTGATCATCCTCTCATTAACTCTGATGGTTTTGGTGGGATTATTCCTTGCTTATGCTGGTGCAATGGAGGGAAGAAGCTGGTCCTTCATGTTGCAAACTTACATCAAAGTACTGGAGAAAGAATCAGCAAGCTTTCTACTGGTCTTTTTTTAATACTGCATTTAATTACTGTTATACGAATGGTGCATAATAATCTTCAAACCTGGTCATATATTAACTGTATTTTTTTTTGATGCCACATATGCAAGCTGACATAAAGGAAAAACTTCAAAGAGCCCTGTTTGTCCAATTGAGATGGGCGAGATTCAATTAAAGATAAGAAAAAGGCAAAGTAGTAAATTATTTAATCAACTGCATGTCTGCTTTACTAGAGGTTGCAGGATAATAAAACTTTCTCTAATAAGATTTTACTATATCACAAATCCAAAGAAATAAATTGAACCATCATCCTGCTTCATGAAAAAATATAAACTACCAACGCTATCAAAAAATATTTTTTCTGCGTTCTGTTATATAAGCTGGTACTGCCAAAAGTTATGTAGTGCTTAAAATATGTAATTATACTGAATAACAGGGACAAAGCCCTGAGGAGGTTTAAAGTCACAGATAAAAGCCAACAGAGTAGATGCAGCTCTGCAGCAGAGAGACTGGCGTGAGCGCTGCTTGACTTCTGCTGCTAGAAGAAGACTGACAAGTCAAAATCTAACTATGATAGATGCAGACACAGGTCAAAATGATTGAAGAGCGATGTGGAACAGAAAGCAGGGAGGGCCCGCTGGATAAGGTACTCCTATTTTAGCTTAGGGCTTGCAGGGCCTATGAATGCCATGACAGTGACCTTCCACACTTCCCAACCAACAGAAATATTTCAGTGGTAGTTATGTTACGCTAAGGAAGCTCACGCGGATTTTCCAGAAGACTGATACTCGTTCTGGTATCCCTCTCCTAGAAACCAATTTCCTAGGTTTTTCTGCCCATGCTCTTCCAAGGAAAGCAAAGAAAATGAAGGCAGAATAACTTATTCTTGCTGAGGACTGAAGGAAAATGTAAATACTCTTTTGTCACTTCCTATGTAAAAGGAGAAAATCTGCAAATAACACCAACGAAAACACATATAAAGCTAAGAAAGCATCTGTGCGGGTTTTGCTATACAGTAAAACAAGTATAAAACCAATTTGGAAATTCCCACCATTTATCTACTAGACATCAGCCATGTGGGGAAAAAAAAAAAAAAAAAGGTTGTATTGTAATAGTTGATCTCAAAGAGAAGTGAAGTGCAAAACTAATCAATGAAGATAAATGAATAATGAAAACTATACTTGTCATTTGTTGGACCAGAAACAAAAACACTGCAATGGATGAAGAAATATGTTTGCTAGTGTTATTTAAATGGAAGTTTTGCATGAGGTTATCTTCATTATTCACAAAACAGCAAATACTTAAATGCTTTCAAGGAACTGTATAGCTTTAGTAAATTTCCATTGAAAAACAACATAACATGATAAACACTGATAACACTGATAACAACATAACAGAGTACATAAATTGTTACAACAAAAGTATAATGTATTAAAGGGAAAAAAATGACTGTTTCACCAGAAATAATGATAATAAAAAAATCAAACCCCAAACAACCAACTCTTTTACATAATAAACTTGGCTTCAAACTGGTAGAGGATAGATTTAGATTGGTAGAGGATAGATTTAGATTAGATATTAGATTAGATTTATATTAGATATTAGACCTTTCACTATGAGGGCGGTGAGACACTGGAACAGGTTGCCCAGAGAAGCTGTGGCTGCCCCATCCCCCAGGGGTTCAAGGCCAGGCTGGATGGGGCTTTGAGCAACCTGGGCTGGTGGGAGGTGTCCCTGCCCAGGGCAGGGGGTTGGAACTCGGTAATCTTTAAGGTCCCTTCCTACCTAAATCGGTTTATGATTCTATGATCATCCCTTCAACTGTGAAAAACTGAAGAATCTTGCTTAAAAACTGGAACGCCCCTGAGTATCACCCATCAACTGTCTGGGAGCAAAATAAGCAAAAGATTGCAGTACTGTTGCTCCTGAAGCAATGTCTCTCCTTACTCCAGACAAGGATTTGGTTCTGGGCTTTTTTTTTTTTTTTTTCCAATTTGTTGAAGCAACAAATCTGGGGATATCTATAGAAATTAATTTCATCATCAATGAAAATAAAACTTCTCCGTCTATTCTTTCATGTAAACCTCTCAGCTTTTAAATGAAAGGAGAAAATGTTTTTGAAAAGAAACCCTCCCAATTATGAAATAAGGCCCTGTTCTCTCACTGAATCACACAGTTTGAAATAATCTGCTTATGGTTCTCTTGCTTACACAGGCGCAAATCAGGAATAATGCTATCAATGTTTATATAATTAATCTGGTACAAAAGTCATGCAGCAAATAGAATACTCAGTGCAGTTTGTTCTAAGAGAGTGGTGAAATACCCGTTAGCCTGTCTGAACTACATCTTCCATGAAGCACTGCAGTCTCACCTAAATGAAACCAATGTGACAGAGGAGATCTAATCTAGTAAGGGAGATAGAAAACAAATGTCAAAATACTGGAATTGCCTACGGTCAAAATTTGCAATTCCAGCTAGCTCTAATGTGATGTGTTCAGATATGGTGGCTGCCATTTCCATCAAATAGCCCCAAAATAAACAAGAGCGAAGCCTGGAGAGGTGATATTCTCAGTCCACAGCAGAGAAACTGCTGCGCTCCAGATGCTCGTCTGGAGCATCCACAAGACAGCAAAGTGTTCATGCAAAACTGTAGAGAGAGGATCTGTGGAATAATAAATAGCAGCGGTCTGGCAAGTGACTCAGCCTGAGCTGATTCAGAAGTTCTGTTCCCTGCTGCTGTATGTGTAAACCTATTTGGAATAACTGATTAATCAGGAAGGCATCATATTTGAGGCAACCTGTCCAGTTCCCCAAATACAAAGACCAAATTAAGAAGCCACATTAAAGTAAATAGATTTAAAAGAATAGAGATGAGGGCAAAGTCAGAATTTTGACACAGCATTCTGCAGATTCATAAAAAAGGAAGGCTGGCCGAGTGCACAGGAGTAATGAAGTCACTTGCCTATCGCAAAAGCAGAGTTAAGTGCATCTAGAATATTCAGGACAGATTTTTTTCTTTAAAATCCCCAGTGAAAGTTTCCTGTTAGTCAGCATTCCTACATTTCATTCACAAAGGTGTAGGTTTTTCCCAACACCACATCTAAAGCACTGGGCTTTGATTGGCTAGCTGCTTCTGTTTGGGTTTGTCTGGTTGGGTTTTTGGGTTTTTTTAACTAAGCTAATTATTATCTGCTTATCCACAAGGATGTCTTTTGATTAGCGTTCCTTTTATGCACTGAAAAAAATAGTCTTTTATGTACTTAAAGTCTGCTAACAGGAGTTCCACCATTTAGATGAAAACAAATATGTCTTCTCTGTGCAAAAGGGAATTTTCCATACCTCTTGTAATTTTACAACTCTGCTCTGGGCATGCTATAATTTTAAGCTGTTTTCTAAAGTGTGGAGGCAAAAATGGACATCTTATTTCATAGTCCAGTCTTCATCCGGTCCAGAGTAAAACCATTCACTTACATACACTGCATATGGCATTCTGGTTAATAGAACTAGAATAACATCTGATGTTAATTTTTCAAAATCATCATTTTTCTAGCTGACAAAGTCTGTAGTCTAGTATGGCAATCAGATCCTGTTTTTTTGGAATAGATATCTAGTTCTTTACCCTCATTTTGGATTTGTGCATTTCACTCTTTCCCCGAAGCATTTTACACTTATTTATGACTGAATTTCACCACAGTGATACAAAACACCTCAAATTTTCCACGATAAGGATCTTTCTTTCCTGTTATTCAAAATGCTTCCAAATTCCATATTTCATCCATAAATTTTATGAAGTATACTTATTAAGTCTGTTATTAAGTTGTTTATGAAAATGTTTATGAAAACAAAACCAGGCCCAGCACTGTCCACCCTCCTTAACAGTCAGACATTGATAACTCAGCTTTAAGTATTGTTGTCTTAATTTCATCTAGATCGTATCGTCCTAATTTATTTACGGACTCCTTTATGGGACAGTGTCAGAAACCTTGCCCGAAGCCAAAATTAATCCTATCTGTTCCCATATCCGATTAACCCAGAAATCCTATCAAAGAAAGTAATTAGACTATGTTGATGCAATTGTTTTTGACAAAACCATACTAGCTGTTTTTATGACTTTATTATCTTCTCTGTACTTACGCATTGAATGCCTAATAATTTGTTCTGGTAACTTTCCAGATGTTGAAATTACACTGATTCACCTATAATTCTAAAGTAGTGTATTTTTCCTATTTTAAAGTTAGGTACTACGTTTGCTAATGGTTCAGGGGTTGAGTTGGCTAGGTTTTCTAAGTACTTAAGGGCAAATTTAATTGGATCCTGTCAGCATTAATACATCATGTTACATTAATATTCTTTAAATTGTTCCTTCCCAATTCTGTTTGTACCTATTTGGTAATGTTGTTTTGTTAAATGCATGCCTACAGAATTGAAAGGGATTTTTTCCCCTCTGTTTCTCGTTATTCTTTCTTGCTAAGCAATGGACCTGCACTATCCTTTATCATTCTATCATTCTAACATATCGTTCTAAAATCTTAAAAACTTTTCCCAAAGCTTTCATGCATCTTGTTTGTGTAGCCTGATGCATCTATATTTCTGAGTCTACTTCCTGCGATAGTTTGCGACTCTGCTTATAACATATTCTCTTTCAGCAACCGCTCGCTCCTCTTCACTCATTTATCCTTTAGATTATCTTCCTAGGAGACCATTTCTTCTCATCCCTAAGTTTGTCAAAGTATACTCTTTGAAGTCAGTTGTTCATGTTCTGGTACTAGGCTGCTTCTTCCTAAAACCACAAACGTTGTCATTTTGCAGTCACTTTCACCAAACCTGGCTTCAAAGTGCAGATTCTCATCCAGTTTCAGAAATCTCTTAGTCACAGCCATATCTAAGAAATGCTGTTTGTAATAACTTTCTTTATATTTTAAAATAAAGTAAGTTTTTGTATGTCAGACCTTCTCTATTTTTACATACCATTTTTGGAATTGAGTAATTGATGCTTTCCTATTCAACCACACCAAATCCTTCAGGTGCTTCTACTGACTCTAGTCTTCTGACCAAGCTGTCTACAATAGATTCCAAGAATGATGAAGTTCTTCTTCTTTTCTGCTCACAACTTTGTTCGTAGAATCATAGAATCATCTAGGTTGGAAGAGACCCTTGGGATCATCGAGTCCATCGAGTCTCTACAAAGTTCTCCCCTACACCATATCCCCCAACACCACATCTAAACGGCTCATTCAGGCTGGTGAAGTCTACTTCTCGCCTTCTTGCTCAAACATCAGAGAGCTATAAATACATTTTTCAGATGAAGTGTAACTACTGGTTTTCCTTGACTTGTCTTTTCTAAACCATACTCTTCTAACCCAGTAGTCCAGATTCGCTTTACTTCATAGCACATCTGTCATCCATAGAAAGTAACTGTTGTAGAGGTGTGTTCAATTTCAGGATCTTCCAGTTTATCCTCCAGGGATCTATGCAGAGAGCTCTCAGTGTTCGGAAGTTTTAACCTTCTGCTCTTTCCTACTGTCCCTCTATGTCCAGGTTCCTCCCCCAGTTTTCAGATCTGTTAATACTTCAGCCTATGAGTGATATCTTTACTCAAAAATAGGTTCTTGTCATTAACATATTTCAAACTTCATTTAAAAGGGCTGGGACACCTCTCCTATGAAAAAAGGCTGAGAGAGTTGGGATTGCTCAGCCTGGAGAAGGCTCTGGTGAGACACTATGCAGCCTTTCAATACTTAAAGGGAGCATAAAAGAAAGCTGGAGGGAGACTTTTTACCAAGACCTGTAGTGATAGGACAAGGAGCAACAGTTTTAAACCGGAAAAGGGTAGATTTAGATTTGACATAAAGAATATTTTTAGAATGAGAGTGGCAAGACACTGTAATGGGTTGCCCAGAGAAGTTGTTGATGCCCTATCATTGGAAGTGTTCAAGGTCAGGTTGGATGAGGCTTTGAGCAACCTGCTCTTGAGAAAGATGTCCCTGAGTACAAGAAGGTTGGACTAGATGATCTTTCAAAGGTCCCTTCCAATCCAAACCATTCTATGATTCTATGAAATCTGACCCATGGCTGAGAAAGCTGACAATGGAATGTACTCCCTCCCTAAAACGCACCAGAAGAGTCTTCTTAATTGTGTGCCTACATATGCATGTACGTTAACAGAAGTGAAATCAAAAAGAAGGTCTTTACAAAACTTATAAATATCATAATAAGTGCTATTGAACAAATTAATCAAATTATTTCAATATTAATAATTAAAACAACACAAAAAACATTTTGTCACAGATATCTTTTTTAGGATTTGAGTATTTTTGTCATTGCTTTAGGCAGAAGTAATGCAATCCTAAGTGCCTTTTATGCTTTCTTAAGTACTAGGTATGACGTGAATACCTGTCAGTCATGTTCCCTTGATCTCATTATGACTGGAATTTTCACTAAATTATATTCAGAACTGTGAGGAAATACTGAATTACAAAGATTATAATGAAAAAAGTGAAATGAAAAGAAAAAATGAAAAAGTATTTTCTAAAATAAGTTAATTAGTTATACTAAAATAAGTACTGAAAGTATGTATTCAGACCACTGGACAATACCTGGTGGAACTAGTTTCTCTTAGATTCAGTGAAGTCACAGCACGGAGACAATTGTGCAACAAGGCTATATTTGCAATAGAAAGTTCCACCACTGACATTACAACATTCAGCTGCAATTTTGTGGTAACCTGAATAGCACCTTCATTATGCCAGATAATTTACGCAATTATAGTTTGGGTTTGGTTTTTTTTTATATTAGCAGAGTAGTGAAGGAAGATTACTTCTTCAGTGAGCACACTTTGCAGAAAACAAGGATGCATACATAAATTTATCCATCCTCACAGTAAGAAAAATCCAAAGGGGCACTATAGCAGTTTGACTTCTGGTGTCACAAGCTTGTCTTTGAAAGGAGGTGAGCATATTGCAATATCACACCTCTTTTGCAAAATAAACATATCTATTGACAAATTGAACCTGTAAAAAATTTCTATATAAAAAATACAATAATCTTATCTATGTTTTTTAAGTGCAGATAGGGATAAACACATACACCCACACATGCAAATATTTCAGTAGGGATATATACTTGGAAATAAAGACAAAATTTGTACGCTTTATAAGATTTGTTGTCCATTTCAAGTCTCTACATATTTTGCATTATATATGTATTAGAAAAATGCAATAAAAATTTAAAAGGAACCATTTGAATTCTAAAACCATTACTCATATAAATCTGATTTATTATCTCAGATTAATACTAACTTAAAGATTGGGCATCCGAGTCAGAAACGTAGCACTCTGTTGCCCTAAAATGAAATTAAATTTAAGAATTCCAATAAACAGTAAATGCCATTAAGAGAATATTTTCATATTTTGCTCTTGTTTCACATACACTGCTGCAAAACAAACAAACAAACTGAAACACTAACTCTGTAACTATCTGGTATAGTGTCATTATTTGCATTTTATTAATTGTTTAATTTACATTTAAATAAGCTATTGCATTCACATGAGATTTCCTCAGAATGTAATTGTTTTATACACAATTCCGACAAGTTAGAAGTTTGTCAACCTTCTGCATTATAGCTTAATATTTAAGAGAGGGTTTCTTTTACAATGTCACTAGTAAATGCTTGGCAATTTAACAATCTCTCTACAGTATAAACATTTATGAAAATGTCAATCATTGCTGCTTCCATGTGCTTAAAAATATTTAAAATTTCCCCAGAGGGCAGTAAGCTCAATTCCTTGTCCTCTTCTTGATATAGTAATAGGCTATTATTATTGAAAGTTCTCACAGGGTTTTTTGTTTCTTCTAGATGGACCTAAATCTGGTGAAAAGGTGGTTTTCTCTAACATCTTTTTAAAGGCTCCTCTAAAATGACCTTATCTCCAGCTCATTTGAGTTTATTCTTGCATTCTCTTCAACAAGATATAGGAGATGGATTCTGTGGTCTTTAAGATTATGTAAACCTAATCATTAAAATCACTGTAGATGTAAAGACTTTCCCACTACAAGATAGCTAGCATTACTAAAAAACCTATCAGAGACAGCAAAAATGCATTTAATGTATTCCATAATTTCCAAAGGTGCTTTAATCTGGTTCTGTTTGGAGATTGTGTAGACCGTCTTCCTCATGCTGTGCTGAATAGAATGTAATGGAGAATCAGTTTTTTCATAGTTTAGCTCATTTCAATAATTTAATGATGAATTAGATAATGGCAGTTTATAATGAGCAGTGTGTTCTGGTGCAAAGAATAAACAGAAATTAAAGAAGAGGAAGAGAGCAGGCAAAGATCTAAATACTGAGAGATAACACCTCTTCACTAGAAGGCAACTTAAGCTGTAGCAGAACAACCTCTGGAACTGCACAAACCTGCTCGGTCAAATGCCAAAAGGCCAAATGCACACTTCATAACTCTCTAAAAGTAAAGAGAGCATTAAAATCAACAAAAGACTCACTAGCTTCAACAAGATCCTGATTTCCTCAGGACATTGTAACATCATCACTTCACTGCCCCAATTTACTGAAAATTTCAAAGTTGAAATAAATGAAAAGAAGTTTTGAAAAGCGTAATGTAGTCTACAAAAAAGTGACAGGAGAAATATATGTGATACAAGTTTCAAGGGGAATTCAAGAATTTCAAGATTAAAAAAAAAAAAGACAGAGGTCAAATGTTAGGTTGAATCCATCTTAGACTTTGTTACAAAGAAATTTATTCATCCTTGATGTGAAAATAATAAGTTAGCTCTGATCTGTTACTGCAGTGGCCTACACTGCCTGAGCCAACAAAGTAAGATGTTTTTACAGTTTCCACTAAAAAGGAACAAAGCTTTTTCTCTTATTAGAAGAAAATGTTATAGAAATTCAATAATATGTTCCCAAAGTTCACCCTACAAATTGAAGAAAATCTTGTTCACAGCATTACAGTAAGATCCTAAAGAAACTCAAACGGAGACCATTAAAACAATGGTTGAATCTGTTCCAGATTATATGAACTTTGTCAAAACCTGTACGAGACATTTTAGCTGAGGAACAGGCCTGTGAGACAGAAAATCACTGAATCAAAGAGAGGTCAACAGGCTAGAGATCTGAAAAGGAATTCTTACTGTGATGAGTTGTAGGTACTCAGACAAGTCATGTTTTTTTAAATTTAATCTAATTTACTGGAATCAGATCCTTGCTACCAGATTCTCCATACAAAAACAGATGTATCGGTAAACTAAACGTAACTGTCCTAGGCATAAATTTTTACTAAAATTACACACTCTGCTATCCAGCTTCAAAGGATCACAGCTATGAGAACAGGCAAAAGGTTTGAGCTGTACTGAAAAATTCCCATCAAAGTAGAATTCTGAAAAAAGTCCACTGAAATTTAGAGTCCTAAAAAACAAAGCAGAATGAATTACCCGTTACAGGAATTTAAGAAACATGCTTGTTTTGCAAATGAATACAGATCATGTCATGATTCTTTTATCTAGAGCAGGGGATCCAAACTTTCTAGACCAACCACTCTCAACAATGTCTTTCATTTCTCACACATGTACTTATATTACTTAAAGGTTTTAAGTTAATAAATAAATAAATAAATAAATCTGCCTGTCATCATTATAATACAGTCCCAAACTCCTATGGAGTCAGTTCCAGGATGCACGCAGGAATCTGCAGGCTGTAGAATGGAAAGTGCACTGGAAGGAAAGCACATAATGTTCCTGGCAACCTGTAATTTATTCCCTGCAACCATTTTTGTACTAGGAGGCTTGATGCTCACACGGGAAGTAGGTGATCGCAAATTCTGAAAGACTTCTTCCCCACTAGCTCCTTTCTGAAACGTGCAGTTGAAACTGGATGCATTAAGTTGTATTTTATCACATACTAACATGACAACAATGACATCATATTTAACACATCTAATAAAGACTGGGTTTCCATGTTTTATGAACAGTTACATATGTTTAACTTTTTATCTCATTACGTTAAGAATTTATAATATTTCGCAGGACCAAAATCCAAAAGATTTATATGCACATAGTAGGCGCATGGTAGAAGTTGGCTCACTGAACTTTATTTTTATTTCCTTGGATTGATTGGGCTTGAGGCATGAATTTAATGAGGGACACATATGCGAATACCAACCACAGCTTTCAGTTATTTTGTTGCTTCTCCTAGAAACCTTAAGCTTCGTATTTGTTTAATTCTCAGACTAATTTGCACCTTTCTATTTCTGACAAGGCAAATACATTATATTTAGTAATTCTAAATAGCTTTTCACATACTGTCAAATAAATGAGCAGAAAGATGCCTTCAGACCATTAAGGAGAAAACATCTGTCCCTACTTTAGAATTCACCACATTTCAACAGAAAATGTTACAGAATAATAAAGAGGTATTTTTATTTATTTATTTATTTATTCATTTGGGTTTGGAAAAGTTAGCTTAAAATAAAAAGTAATTATGTGTACGGCTCAACACTAAACCTTAGACGCCAATAAACTGGAATTGCCATCAAGAAATATATCAGTATCTCCTAGTAAACATCTAGAAGTTAATTATACTAATTTCACATGTTAATGGCTTTGGATCCTACCTAAAAGAGCCTACAGCCATTTTATGAAAGAAAAAAAACATAGCTGCTGTAAGGGTGAATCTGAACAACAACGTATGTATCCTGGTTATAGCTCTTGCTACTGTGAAGTTCTAGATTAATTCTTACTCAGTGAGTCAGCTAGTGACACTTTTCTGCCTCAGTTGTAGAGTCAGTTGTACAAATCTTTATTTGTCCTGGTTTTAAGTCAAAGAGATGAGCTCCGGATCAGCTGAAGAGACAATCCATTCTCATTCCCTGAATGGAAAACACCCATCACGGACTCCTCCAACAAAGCCAGTTTAATTATAGATCCAGCCACAATCTTTCAGAACTGTGTTAAAAAATACATATATCTAGATCCTAATTGATATACTCACCTCAAAACTGACTTTTTTCCCTGACATATTAAGATATCAGCTTGTTTCATTTGTTGTTACAACTGTGTTAATTCCCTTTCAGAGTGAAAAATATGCTATCATCCAAACTCTGCTACTCTGCAGGGGTTCCACACTATATTCATTGAAGTTAAGGGGCACTTTGCCTTTAACTTCAAGACTGCTGTGATACTGCAGCCTTTTAAAGCATACTGTGCCTTTCCTATCTACTTTTCACTCACAAATCGTGATACAGGATTTTCAGTCTGTTAAGTCTATTTTTTAAGGAAGACTTAAACTTGAGAATCTACCTTAAACTCATAGTTTTTTTATTTAATAGCCTAAGATAAATAACACTCTAGAAAGCTACAAATTCTGTAAACTATGTGCACATTCATCATTTTGCAATCAGTATTCTGAAAAGCTAAGTTTAATTATTAGAATGGACCCATAAGTAATTGCATAACCCAGAAATTTTGTTTACAATCATTTTACATATGCAGTATGTCTTTCATTTTTCAATAGTGGATTAGGGGCAAAGTCTAGTAAGGAATCCAGATCTTCTGACTCCAGCGCTCTGCTGTGCCACCTTGGCATTAAATTTCCTCTTGTTCCTTCAGAACAATTACTGAAATTCAGTGCCTACCTAATAAACAATATTAAAAGTCTAACAAGCAAGAGAAAGATTTATCTTTTTAATTGAAAAAATATGCTAGAAAGTATCTGTCTTGCAGCTCTCGTCAATTAAGTCTACTACAGCACCATCATGTTTTTAATTCTGACTTTGTTTAATTACAACTGTGGGTAAAACTTCTTTGCCTGTGGTTAGCATAACACATGGATATGTATGACCCACAAAAATTCAAAGCCTTAAAATAAACCTAATAAAACCTATTCTCACATTATTTAAAAGTACTCCAGTATACTCCGCTCATTGCCTTAAGTATTTGCAAGATTAGAAATTATTGTTTCCTGTTACGGAAGAAAAAATAACTTACCCATATTAACCTGCACAACATTGATTTGTGCTTAGGAGATTGAGTTAGAAATAACGTTAATTTCCAAATACAGTGTTAAAAGCAGTTGCATGTACACTGCAGGTCCACAATTCCCACACCAATTTGTATTTCTACAATCACAGTTTCTTAGTGTTAACACTGTTTTTCTCTCCTCTTTTGTAGTGTAGAAAACCTACATTAAAAGTGAGAATTGATTTATTAGCACTCTTTTTAAGTAGATCTAATGCACAAAGATGCATCTGGAGCATCTCCCTACTCCTGTGAAAGAGCAAAGTAGCTCTGCAGCCTATTCATCTTTTTCCAAACTTAAATAAACCCATTTGCATGAGCAGTGATGGTAGAGACACTGCTCCTATCTGGGACAGATGCTACACCCAAGAAACGGCTACTGAATACAGGCAACATCTTTTCTCTGAGGGAGACAGACCACTCCAATTTGCTTCAAATAATAGTGCTGCATGGCAGAATGAGAAGCAGGAGTTCGCTCGTGTCGCACGGACAGTTTCCTTACACATAACTGGGTTGGAACACTTGATGGTAGTAGGCATCTAATTGCAGGCACTGAAAAACGATCTTCCTATGTGACAGGGGAAAGACAGAAGTAGGGCAGAAAAACGAGAAAATGGCATGTCTGGCTCAAGTCCACACCCCTATTTCTCCCATTAGTACAATATTCTTTCCATTACAGATTTACTATTGCAAATCAGTGAAGGACATAATTACACCAGAGACAAAACACGACAAACATCTTCTTTTCTTATTTGCTTGTTCCGAGAGGTCTAAGCTTCACTTCCAAACTCTACTTGATTCATACTTAATTGAACCACGTGCTATATGCAAACCATATGCAAAATATTGCTGCAGTAGCCAGCACTACACATTCTGCGACGAAGAAACAGATCCTTTCATCCATGCATCCAGATTTCCATTGTGAAAATGTTAAATTCTTCTTTAATCTCTACTCAGACATAAAGAAATGGCTTAATGTCATAAGCCTTCAGCAAGGCTTTTGACACTGTCTCCCATAACATCCTCATTGGGAAACTGAGGAAGTGCGGGCTGGAAGAGGGGACAGTGAGGTGGATTGAAAACTGGCTGTGCGACAGGACCCAAAGGGTGATGATTAATGGAGCAGGTTCAAGCTGGATGCCTGTAACTAGTGGTGTCCCCCAGGGGTCAATACTTGGTCCAGTATTGTTCAATATATTCATCAGTGACCTGGATGAGGGGACAGAGTGTATCCTCAGCAAGTTTGCTGATGATACCAAACTGGGAGGGGTGGCTGACACCGCAGAGGGCCGTGCTGCCATCCAGCGGGATCTGGACAGGCTGGAGAGCTGGGCAAGGAAGAACCTCATGAGGTTCAACAGGGATAAGTGTAGGGTCTTGCACCTGGGAAAGAAGAATGTTAGGCATCAATACAGGTTAGGCATGGACCTGCTGGCGACAAGCTCCGAAGAAAAGGATTTGGGGGTCCTGGTGGACAATAAAATGACAATGAGCAAACAGTGTGCTCTTGTAGCCAAAAGGGCCAACGGAATCCTGGGCTGCATAGGGAAGAGTGTGGCCAGCGGTCGAGGGAGGTCATTCTCCCCCTCTACTCTGCGCTGGTGAGGCCACAACTGGAGTACTGTGTCCAGTTCTGGGCTCCCCAGTTCAAGAGGGATAGGGAACTATTGGAAAGAGTCCAGCGTAGGGCCACAAAGATGATTCGAGGACTGGAGCATCTCCCTTATGAGGAGAGGCTGAGAGAGCTGGGACTCTTTAGTCTGGAGAAGAGAAGGCTGAGGGGAGACCTTATTAATACCTATAAGTATCTCAAGGGCGGACTGAAGGAGGAGGGAGCCAGACTCTTTTCAGTAGTTGCCAGTGAGAGGACAAGGGGTAATGGGCACAAGTTGGAACATAAGACGTTCCACTTGAATATGAGGAGGAACTTTTTCACAGTGAGGGTGACGGAGCCCTGGAACAGGCTGCCCAGGGAGGTCGTGGAGTCCCCTTCTTTGGAGATTTTCAAGACCCGCCTGGATGCCGTCCTGAGTAGCATGATCTGACATGCTCTGGGTGGTCCTGCTTTGGCAGGAGAGTTGGACTAGATGATCTCTATGGTCCCTTCCAACTCTAAAATTCAGTGAAATTCAGTGAAATGTGATAATCTATTGCCACACAATGCCTGCCTACAAATAATATCAGTATCCAGTTATTACTAATTTTTCTAAGTGCAGTCAACAAAGTTTAGATTTCCTGCGAATTCAATGGAGTGGCTAAATACTATCTAATGTATTATCTCTGTCACTTTATATTTAGAGCCACTTCTTTCAATCTGTTGTCTTCTGTCTCCTCAGCTATGAAAACAGTAAAATGAAAAGCCCACCACCTATTCCAACTTTAACTTACCGAAAATCCACAATATATTTTTTTTTTTCTCTCCCAATTTTGTGTTTATCCAATAAGCACACATCTTAAATGGGTTCATTCTTGCTAAAAACGTCAAAACCAAGCCCTGTATCACAGCTTGGTTCAGCTCTGCCCTTCTCAGTGAAAGCTAGTCTGTTGTGATAGAATTATATACCTTACTTGCTATAAAGCTCCCTCTGTTTAAGCAGCGGGTGACAACCATGGTTAGTTTGGCTCTCTCAAATGCAAATTCTAATCTGAAGCTATCCCAGGTGAGTAGGACCCTCAGATTCAGCTGCCTCAACTCTGGAACTAGCCCTTCAAGCCACTTAAGTGCCACAGTGAAATAGGTAAATTTCTCCCAGACGACACATGGCTGTAATAGAGATGCTGTTAATTAATTAGTTAATTTCTTAAAGGAGAACAAGTTGGTAACAGAGAGAACTCCAATTCAGCAAAGGAATTTCTAAAAACAGAGAAGTGCTGTTCTCCTGAAAATTAGTGAAAAATAATTTAGAAAAAGGGAGGGGGAATTAAGTTCCTCAGGCAAACAACTTTCTGAATGTAATTTTATTTCTCAAACTTCTAATGAACGTTATGCTCATCCAGAAGCTTCTTTCATTCTCCCCCTTCATATTCCATTTCTGGGCAAAAATAGCCTCCTTTAAAATCTTTCCTACTTCTGCTGTTTCAGTGGAGGTTCTCTTTGCTCTAATTCTCCTTTCATTTGCTACTGGATTTCTGGCCAGAGAGCTGTTCAGAGTAAATGGCCCAGCCTAGAGAACATCCACGCTGTTCCCAACGGCAATCAATGCCAACAGCACTGCTTTTCTCTCTCACATCTTCCCGCACTGGGCAATAGTTTTCTTCTAGAAAAATTAACACTTAGAGCCTTAGCAATAATCATATAAGACTGGAATACACTTTGACAGCCACATGCACACATGGAGAAAAATACCAAGGACTTCAAACCCTGGTGAAGCATCAGCCCTAATCTGGGCATAGTATGTAGCACAACAAAATATGCTTGAACCAGTGACTGCAGTCAATTCTAAAGGGCAGTTCAACCCCAAAGAGTGTTCCTGGAAAACACTACCTCACAGCTCAATGTTTACTGTTTCTCAATGGCTTTTATTAGTTTACAACTACCAAGATTTTAAAGAAGCTCTTTGCCCCACCCGCCTCACCCTTTCCAGCCTCAGCATGGAAACCAGAAAGCTGTTTTCTCTGTCACGTTCTCCCCAGTAATTTTAATCCAACTTGCACATAGCGAGGGGGCAGCTATGGCAAGGATCACTTCTCTGGACTACTGCCCTCATCAGTAAATGTGGACATTAAAAATTACCTTTATTATAATTATAAATCCCATACACATATTAAAACATATCTGGAATCTATCCCAACTCCTCGGCAGATACAAACTCCAGGTGCAAACGTTTGAAAGAACTGTCTTTACACACTTTTTGAAGGCTAGCAACAGCAGATAGGTTGTACAAACAGTTGTGCTCCAAAGCTGCCACAGGAGGTGACTGGGAGCATTTGAGAATGCTCTTCCTGTAATCAGCGTGAAGTAGTAAATTCTGGACAGATTGGCCATTTTCAGTTTCTAGAAACCCACCTTGCATAAAGGGTAGTTGTATTTCACTTGAGGACGATGCGGGTCAAGCAACATGAAAAAAACAGTTGCACATTTCTGGGCATAAAATTCAGTACCAATTTTTCATCTGCTCTTGCTACAGATAGAGCATCATCAGTAAGGGCTGGGATCACATCACCACACAACCGCCAGTAGAGCACCCAGGAGAGTGCTACCAGGATGGACAATGTCATGCTCTTCGAGAGGCTGGCAGACAGGCAGATGCATGGAGAGGCAGCTGCAGCACATTTAGACTGTGTGCCCCACCTAAAGAAGGTAATAACCACCTTCACCTGCTGACTAAATCCAAGATATATGAGGGTACCGTGATTACACCCCAATCTTTTTTTTTTTTTGTCTGCTTGTATTAGTGGTTTAATTACTTTTCGATATTTTTAAAAAGCATACAATAGAAAACCTCACCTCTTCACCATAAATCAACATCTCATTTGAAATATTTATGGGTAAAGTATTATCTGTGTTAACAAAGAATTTAGTTTTGGCAGCTAATCATTCTGACTGCACTAAAAGAACCTCTACCTTTCATAATATTTTAGATAGTCAGAGGTTACATTCTTGATTACCTAATCAAACACCTGCATTTTGCAGTACTTGGCTCTGTAATTAAAGGTGCGGCGCTGAGCCGTAGCGTTCAAGGTCAACAACTAAAAAATCAATCATTTAAGTAATAAGCCCTGGCTGACTTTCCTAAAACCATTCTTCAGCTGCAAAGTGTTTTTAAATAGATCAAGAGGATGGCTAGGTTATGAAATAGTTGTATTTCCCACTGTCAGACCTTTTCAGAAGTTTTAATTAGAATATAAACTTCAGAAACCTCAGCATAGCCTGCTTATTAAGACTCACAGAGGTAAAATCAGGAGTGGTACTCAATTATAAGCATGTTACAAAATTGTTCTGCCTTGGTATTCCTCCAAAGCTAAACACTTTTCCATCATACTCTAAATATTATCTTCATTAACTGTATCTTAATAATGCCCAGCATTGTCTACTGTAGATATAGTTTATCATGTCTCATTAGGCTGTAATTCAACCAGATATTTAACTACTAAGAATGTGACTGATATTATCTAAGTCAACGGGTCTATTTAATAGGCATAAAGCTGAGAAATCCTTGCGGAAATTTTGAAGGTTAGTAGCAGCACATAGACTGCAGATGCAGTTGTGCTCCAAGGCTGGTCCAGGTCACTGGGAAGATTAAAGATCTGCTTGTGGAAGGACCTTGCAGTATCTGGGGGGAAAGAAACAGCTTTACGCCTGTATCTCACTGATGGGTGGATACAACTAGTCTTCCTTAAGCAAGACTCCAGTCCCCCTCATGTAGTGCACGTTTTACCAGAGAGAATGGAGCATTTGGTCCAAACTGCCCGAGTTTTGCAATTCAGCACAACACAGAAAAGCAACCCAAAAGTTCACTGAATGTTTGACTACCACCTTTCTCCATTCAGACATCCAATAGGACCTCAGAGGAGCTAAACGTGTCTTATCTTAACTGTTTAAAAACGGAGAATAACATCAGCCATGTGCCCTGATGATAGAATTACTGAAAATGTAAATATCTTCTCTTTTTCATAACTCTCAAGCACTCAGTTGAATGGAAAAGCCATATATTATAATTCAGTGCAAAAATGTTCTAAACATTTTTACAAGGCCATGCCACAAAGGAATAATTAAACTCATTCATGTTTTCAGAGCACTTTGAGACCTTTGAATTAACGATAGTTACTTTTAAGGAACTTAAAACTCTTTTCCAGACTCCAATGTTCTAGGAAGCAAATACCTCTGCCCCTTCAATTCCATTTCTAAAACCTCCTCTTTTTATTTGCCTGTCCAAAATGGAAAAAAAAAAAAAGAAAAAAAGTAGAGCATAATAAAAGCAAGAATGACTGAAAAGCACTTGCAATGGTTCACTGTTTCACAAGGTGCTGAGTGGAAATTAAATGGTAGAAAGAAGGAAAAAAGAGTGGATAAAGTGTTCCAAACAGGGACAAATGAATGCTTTGTAGTACCTGTGAATTTGTCCTGGAGTTACGGTTACTCTGAAGAGGAAAAAGGTCCTATTTCTTTCTTAATGGTTAAGAAGAAATCTTACCTATTTAGCATAAATACCAGCCCCTCCAAAACAGTAAAAAAAAATTAAAAATATATATTTCAAATACAAGGGCCTTTTCACATACAGTCATATGCACAGCTTACATATGCAAAATATCTATAAAGGGAAATCCACTGAATCTGCACTCTCCTCCCACTAAAGCTTCCTGATGGCACCGTGTGAATGGTTCTGTAAGAAACAGTGCCACGTTTTGTAAATTATCTTTATATGAACTGCAAAACTAAAGGGTTAAGTTTATGAAACAATGACAGCTTGTAATTACATGAACTAACTCCCTGTCATAACAACATTTTGTCATCATTCTGTCTAGAGGTCATATAGATCTGTGTAGTGAATCCTATACAAAAAGTACAAAGCCTTTTCATTTCAAATTAATGGGGAGAAGGCGGTGATTGCATTAAATCAGAGGCTAAGAACACTTTTTATTCCTTATATAGAAGTACATATGTCAGCTATGTTGCAAGTGATACTTGCCCTCCCAAATTTGCAATTCAGATCAGATCTGAGGGCCCTATACAACACTTCTTAATCTGCAGCGTTTCTTTGAGGGTCTCATTCCTCCTCTGCAAATGGTGTTTCAAACAACTGCTCACAGTATAGTTAAATTTGTCAGAAAATGATACCACTGTATTATGTTAGTGTGATTCTAGTATGTGGGCACACATCATACAGAGCCCTTGCAAAGACTAGACTAGAGGTCATTCAGAGCAAACCCATTAACCGTCAAAAAACGGCTTGCTTCCCTTTATTGTCTAATTTCAGTCAAGTGCTGGTTCTTAACCATGCAAATTATTCTCATTTGTATGCTTACATAAAGTTATAGCTGCCCATTGTTACATAAAATAGACATTTCAATTCATAGCGTATAAAACACAAGCATTTCGAACTCCACATTCTCAGAAACCTATACACTAAGACACCGAGGAAATAATTTCAAGTATCAGTGAAAAGTTTGAAGGAAAAAAGAAATTCTCTTTAGCAGTACCCTTCTATTCTTTTTAGGCAAGAAAATGATCGATACATGTTTGTATCTTCCAGTGCACTGACCGCAACAACCCATTAGAAACTGTAACAAACAGCAAGAGAGATGCAGAGATACATTTTCACACATTTACGCTGATTTATATTTGCCCTATTCATAAAATATTGATTTTTCTTCTTGTGCTCTGAACAGAAGTGAAATTTGCACATCTGCATTTGTTTAACAAGAGCAACTTCAATTTGCACAGTGACTTGACATTCCCATACATCTTTGTCTGCATATACCATCGTTTGACTGATACTTGCAAGCTCTAGGAATAGTGATTGCTTTTTAACTGTATCAGCATAAAAAGGGAAGAACCAAAAATACCACGTACAGAAATGACTTTAAAAATCCTTACTCATAATACAATACAAGAAGAGTAACCCAGCCTAGATAAGGGGGATCAGAAGACTATATGTGTATATATGTAGAGAAGACTATACATATATATCTATATTAATTTATATATATATATAAAACCCAGCAGAAGATAACACACAACAATTGAGCTTGGTTTGATATCTGACATGCTATTACACAATAAACATATCATGCCAGCTTAATATCTAGCTGACTTCTGGCCATACTGCAAACAAAGTAGTCTGATCCCATTACCTTTGAGGACCTGAATAAAAAGCTGGCGTTTGCTTCTTATATTGCTAATTATATTAGCAATATAATTATTAGCAATATAGCAATATAATTATTAGCAAAATAATTATATTAGCAATATAATAATAATTATATTAGCAATATAATATACTAATGAAAACTGCCCTGCTCATGCCCTGAAGAGTCTGACTTCTAACAAGACAAAGAGGAAAAAATATAAGGAATAACTAAGACATAGGAATTAGTTATGTCTTAAAGACAAAAGTAACCAGACAAACAATACTGTACGTGTGATACGTTGCAAATGGATGACACATGGAGCCAGTTACAAGTTTCCCTACAAATGCATGGCTCTAGTTACTCACAGATATAGAACTTCAAAGGCATTTGGAAATGAAGGCTGAGTGACCTTGAGGACAGTCCCTGAGTTCTGCTATTATTGCACTATCTGAGGAAAAAAAGTGTCTTTACAGAGGTGTTATTTCCCAACAAAAATTCTTGTGTGCATGCCCCTGCATGGCTTTTTTTTTTTTTAAAAAAAAAAAAGACTTTGGCTGAAGAGCCTAGCATATTAAAGACTGTAATAAAATCTTCCATGTAATTTATTTGTTTCAGTAGAAAACTGGAGCTGGTCCAGGGTATTTCACTTTGTTGCAGGGAAGCAGTTAGCCACATTTATGGAACTGCAGTCCATCTTTGAATTACATGTATTTGACTCAGCAGTCACTTACAGACAGAAAAGTATAGTTTTTCAAATAGTAAATCTTACAGTAATAGCTTTAGCTAGCTGGTAGTATGGGATTAAACTTCCTCAGTAGCTCAACAGCCACAGTTTAGCTCAGTCAAGTTAAATTAAGGTCAGAGGTTCAGGTACAGCTGCCTTTAGCTGATGAGTTCTGGAATAAGCAGTGCAGGTTGTCTGTTGCTGTTATAGGGCGAGAAAATGTGCAGAACAGCGTGTAGCATGTTTCTCTTCAGTTTATATGGGTGAGCTTGACACAATGGCTTCCTCTCCAACCCTTCCCCATAAAGTAATCTCTTAGCAGAACTTTGCCTTTTCTAAATATTGCTAATTTATTATTGAAATAGCTTTTGCCAGACCTACCCATGGAGGGCTTACTTAACCATTTCTCTGCTCTGCTTTGATATCTGCTGTGCCTGCAGTCAAGCAGGGCATGTTCTGCAGATACTTCATCCTATATTCTCATTTGAGACATTACCAAAACTTCATGAGCTGGGACAGGCTTTTGCAAATAGAGAATACAATAAGGTAGCTAGTGGGACAGTGTCCAGGGAGGGAAATGAGAAATAGAAATGCAGTGGAAGGAGTAATAGATATTGAGAGTTAAAGTTAAGGAAAGAGAAGGCAGAAGGTTTGGGGACACAGAACAGTTATGAAAGCATTCTGGGCATAGATTTTTTGGCAAAGTTGTGTGGAAAAGGAAGTAAGGTAAACAGATGATGGCAGAAAGTGGAGAACAGAAAAAGGGAAGAAGGAAAAGAATCTCTGAATGAGAAAACAAAATCACCTTTTCTTTGAACTTTTACTTCTGCCTTCATCTCCTTACAGAAAAGTATGTTAGTTGGGTTCAATTGATGCAGTCCATTTCACCAAAGGAAGGTAGGGCCATGGGGATTCTCCCCCTAAAATACCTTCTCTTCTGAGATGCAAAAATTTGCTCCATTCAGAAGAAATATCATGCAAGACACTTCTCAAAACTCACCAGTCACACAGAACTATGTGATACTAACTGGAATTCAAGTAATAGATGAAAACAGAACTAGTTGATGAAAACTGTAATGGAATTTGAGAATTGCTTGCAACAATTTTTTCTTTCTTTCAAATTGCAGCATGTTTCTATTGAAAAAAAATAAAATCCAGCAAAACATCAAAAACTGGTTTCTAATGGCATGTTTCATTAGGTAGACATTTATTCCCTTTTTAACCACAGCCATGGGAAGCAGATATCAAGCTATTTAACACTCTGTAAAGTATTAGAACCAGACAACTGAATAGCACCCAAGTCCTTGCAATATCTTTCTAGTAAGGTATTCAAGCTGGTTTAAGAAAAAAAGATAAGAAAAGGCAAATATAGCAAACCCAAGAATATGGCAAAGCAGCCTATTTTTGGCTCCCCACTTGTCAAAAACCTTACTAGTAATCATATTTTGAACAATCTAAAATAAACACGGATAGATAATTCTGGAAGACTCAAACAGTCAGAGAAGTGCTATCCAACAGGATTAAATAAAATTCTGCAGCTGCAGTCAATTCTACTGAGCTAGTACAAGCATTTCAAGATACAGACATAGAAATGAAATGTGCAGTAATACTTTGAACATAAAAGCTCAATACACAAACAGAGTGTGAAATGGAAACATACCATTTGTAAAAAGACAATGTGCTATTTTCTCCTAATAGGATTCATACACATTTTAAATATCAGTGGACATACAAGAAAAGAAAAAAACTTAATATCTTAGTGAGAGAGCTTACCAAAATCAACACTCAGCCCTGCCATCCAGAAGATAATTTTTTTAAAAATGATTACTCCCTTTTTACAAATCAGCATTTACATTCACCTACAGAAAAATGCAAAATATAGTGGGCATCAGCATCAGCCAAGTGTTTAGCTTACCACAGACCATATGGGAGGATGTCCCCATAGACTGTGTATCTTGTACTAGCATGGCATCTGCAGTACATAGCAACACTTCAACTGATGTAATAACACCTTCTGCTCTTAGCCTTTCTAAGTCATAAAACAAATGATTAAGTGATTTCACCATAAGCAGCCTCATGGAACACTGACAAGGTGGGATGAATATACGGAGTTATCATTCCACATGCCAGACACCTTCTAAGTCAATACATTAAGAGTCAGAGCCTAAGTTTATCCTTTTTTTTTCAGAAGACTATATTGTTTTAAAAAAGAAACTACAAACATTAACTTGCAAATTGAGTGTAGGCTCCTGGAGCTCTTTGGTTCATTACAATGCCTATGATGGTGGATCAATACATTCAATGAAAATACAACAAAATCAATGTAAACATCAGTTATCAACAAATGGCTACCATGCTTTGAAATTATCCTGTTAGCTAGAATGCAGTAATGTAACCAGCACCATCCACAACACACAAGCTACAAATCCAGAATGTGTTCACAGCAATGCACCTTCAATAATACTAAGAGACCACAAACAGAGACTTGTGCTATGAGCTGCAGTCTTTAGAGCAGTCCTTTAGAGGACCTTCCAGTGGGATAGGTGCTCCCTGCAGGCACTGTCTCCCATTGCATCTTTGGAATAGTTAACAGAAATGCTGCTGATACACACTGGAAGGAAGGAGAAAGATGCTTTACAACAAAGTCCCTGTCTCAATCACCCACCATAGAAGGATGGCATCATTAAAATTTATTGCAATAAACCAAATACCAACATTCTTTTTTCCATAGATCTTTTGCCATCTAATATGGCCTTTATTATTCTCTAGTACTAGAATATGTATCTAAATACAGAAAGAGAGAATATGAATGCCATAAAATTAAGGAAGAATGACATGCATTTATCTCTTTAACCTTCCTCAGAGAATGGATAAGAAAACTACCTATCACCAGTCTGGATTTACCCAAAGGAACAGAGACACAAAAAATAAACTCATCCACTATTTCATGGGAGTCTTCATCGCAGGAGAAAATAAGTAGAGAAAGAAAACACACTCATGACACGCTTCTGTTTCAACAACTTAGTGTTTTCCAACACATGCTCTTCCCTAAAAAAAAGTTCTACCCAGGTCTTACCTTGTCCCGTCCTATACTAAAAGCACTGAGCAGGAAATGCTCTCACTGAAGTCATAAAACCAGCAATATAATAAAAATGTCTTCAGAGTGCTCTGTTTCCTAAGAGCTCCCTTATACTGTCTGCATCCAAAATGATAGCTCTACTGACAGCTACTGACAGAGATAGCCCAAGATAGGACCAAATTAGAGATTAGTTTGAGAGACTTTTGCAGTGATGTCATGTTCTCACACAACAGGGATTAATCAATGACATTAGTCTCTTGTTTTATTAAAACCTCATTCTAGTACGCTATGTCTGCTTTTAACATTCTTCACTGACGTGTGAAGACCATTTGACCAAGCTGTGTTCCATCCAATACAATCATAGAATGGTAAGAATTGGAAGGGACCTCAAAGACGATCAAGTTCCAACCCCCCTGCCATGGGAATGTGACACCTCCCACTAGACCAGGTTGCTCAAAGCCCCATCCAGTCTGGTCTTGAACACCTCCAAGGATGGGACATCTACAACTCTTCTGGGAAACTTGTTCCAGTGTCTCACCACCCTCACAGTAAAGAATTTCTAATATCTTTTTTAAATCTCCCCAATTTCAGTTTAAAACCATTACCCCTTGTCCTATCACTACACTCCTTGACAAAGAGTCCCTCCCCTTCCAGAATCCAGAAAATCAGAGAGTCAAATTTGATACTATTTTTCCTTAAATATTTTTATCTTTAAAGCCCTTGACTTTCTAATCATATCTTTTAGCATGCAAAATGTATCTCCAGGTACAGTAATCTAATCCTGTTTAATCAAGGGAAATTCTTTTAGAGTTTTCTCAACATCTGTAAAATACGTGTCACCTTTTGGCCTCAAATAAAGATAGCCTTAGAATATACGACACTTTTCATCCCCAGCATTGCCTTTGATTAACATTCTGTAAATCAAAATTATTTTCCCTATAATAAATATCTACCTAACAGACTATTTCCTATTGTCTTAGAGCAAAACCAGCACAGCTGCACTGATTATAAATTGATCCTCTCATTTTATGCAGTTAAATTTGCTCAAACCTGCCTATTAAATTTGACTGCTGAGGAGATTACAGAGTTTAAGGATTTGTCGTTTGTGAAGCACAAATAACCTCATCTGGGTTATAGGTCCTGAGCACTCTGCACAAAAATGCTATAATCTCCAAACATTTGTAGGTAAGTGGTCAGCTCTCAGTAGGGCCTTTGAAGAATGCTCTTTTGATTCAAGTGTTAACATCCATTCAAATGCTAGAACGTTTTTTGGATATTTTCTTCAATGGGATTACACAGAAGGAAGATGTTTTCATGTTTGAAAGCACTGCATGTTACATATGTAATGCAGATTGTCTAATATCACTAAAACACGTGGTGGGTCAGTAGTTACCTCCTGCTTGAAAAGTGCCACTCGTGTCCTAATTCTCTTCCTGCAGCACAGTCATTCCATAACTACTCATCAGTAATGACAAAGTAACGTATCTTCCGTCAGTAAAACAACTGCTAACTCAGTTGATCAAAGGGATCAAGTAAAATCTTTTAATAACGTGTCTTAGTTGAATTTTCTAAGAAGCCATGCCAAATGAAACACACCCAGGCTACAAATGTGGTTATCATGAAATAGGACAGCCACTCTTTTTCCATTCCGGCCACTGACATAGATCTCTCATCCTCATTTTCAGTGTTAACATAGGTCTTTATGCTTTTGGGCCTAGACTCAGAAACAAGTACTTTCAGAGAGGTCAATTTCAGACTCTTAATTTTTGGCATTGCTTTTAATTTTGAACAGAATTCTCTAGGTCTTTTTTCCTACTTTGACTTTTCTTTAATAAACCCTATTCCCTATAGTTCCTATTTTCATGTGTGACTGATTCCTTGCAGTTTTGCTCTCAAAGGAGGATAAAAAGATTGAGAGATGGGGGTCGGAAGGTGGAATACTAAGCTTTGCAGAGATGTGCTCATCTGTTTACCCTAACACTGTCACTGCAAATGTGAGTGAGATCAGGCAGTGAGAACCAACAACAGTGGCCTCTAGCTGGGGGTAAAACAAAAACTCTTGGCTAAAGAGTAGGAAAAACAGACAAAGAAAGAGTGAATAGCAGAGGTGAAGAAGAAAGAACTGAGCCAACCTTTTCCAGAAGAAATTAATTACTCAGATTCTTCCAACAACCCGGGATGGCTAATCTTTCCCGACAGGTGGCATTTGTTTGCAAGGTCCAGTGAAGGAAAAGACAGTCAGGAGTCTTTTCTCTTAGCCCAAGAAAAGGTGAATTTTACGGGTTGTGGGAAAGACGTTTGTTATCAAGGTAATTAATGCCAATCCCAGGGAATGTTATGTTTCTCCTCACAAAGGCTCATTCAGAATAGCTCTCTGACTTGGGGGGGGGATTTTCAATGTACAGACGCAGGCATTGACCACACGACCTCCAACTAGCTCTCCATAATTCCAGACTAAGAGAAATTGAGACACAGCAACACTCATCAGAGGAAGAGCTGCCACACTTGCTTTGATACCGTGGGAGGCTGGGATCAACCAATCCATTCCATTTCACTCTAATAACCAAGGGCCCAGCTGTCCTGCTATGAAACAAGGGGGAGGCACAGCATGGTAGGAACAGGACAGCAGAAAGCAATGAGACACATCAACATAAGAAATAGTTTTAACGAAAATAGACTCCTACTCTTCTGCTTGCATTTTCACCTGGTCACCTGAATTTCCATGTAGACCGGCTCTGAGCTGTGATGCTCTTGTTCTGCACAGGGAGTAAGCTGAGTTCCAAGGAATGTCAGCAGGATGTAATGCTGCCTGTGGAGCTGCACAAGCTAGCTCAAATACTAGCGGCAGCATAGTTGCATTATAGAGGTGTTCTGCTACAGCTAATTAGGCCGACCACTGCATCATATTGTGGGAACATACCCTAGGAGAGCTCCTGAGATCTGACCCTAGATCCCTCTTGGATTTTAATTTCCAAGCTGGCTTTTGTTGAACTTAGACTGCCTCCCGCCCTATAGAACACTTTGGATGCTAAGCTTTCCCATCTGAACTGAGTCAAAACCACCCAAACCAATCCATTCATTTGGTGGAGTCCTGGCTACTGTCACAGCCTCTTGGTTTCTTACTGGGTAAATTTCAGGCTATTTTGCGAAGCACTTCATAGCTATCTGCAAACATGATTGGCAGCTTCTGTCTCAGGCAGATGCTCAAATCACGACATACTCCAATAGTGAACCCTGAATGACACGGAACTTTTGGAGCTGTCTCAGTCTTAAAAAACATTGTCTTTGGAATGCAAGCTCATTTCACTTGCAGTGATTTCCCACATCTTTCTACTCTATGTTCTACCAAGAAATCTCTTCGCTGTTTGAAATCCCAATCAGTCCCATAGTTTTATAAACAGGTATAGAAACAGAGTACTTACTTTTCCTGAACCAGAACAGCCAGTTGTTACTCGTATCCTTCATCTGGAGGCTTTCTCCACATCCTGCTCCAAATATTTCACTTTCATAAACTATGCTTTCACACTTTGATTTAAAAGTGCTACTCTGGTACTCAGAAAAAGCACTTTATACTGCTGGGTGGATGAATTCACCAGTTCATATTCCTCTAATTCCCTGACAGTAGGAACTTCTCTGGTAAATTTTCAGTAGATCTGAAAACAGATCTGAATCTTAAGTCTACTGAATTATGGAAAGAAACGAGCCTCTCTTAGCATGTATACTTCCCTCCTGTACATACAATTTTTATTCTTCATCTAGATACTGTCCTAAAATATGAAATGTCTGGTTAGGACATCAGCATTATTGTGTTTATGCCCATGCCTGCTTTAACTTCATAATCATCCACAACATTTCAGGTCCTTTTCTGACTGCCTACCTAGCTGCCCGTCAAGAATCCTAAACCATAAGATCTGTTTGCAGGCATACACAATGTCTCTTGAATAGAAACAATGAAAAATAAGATTACAATGTTCTAGAATGTAATCGCAACTACAAGTTTGTGCAACTATTTCTCTCAGGAAAATCTGGACTCCTTCTATGGTGACATACAACCTTCTTAAAACACTGGTATGCTTATGTATTGTTCTTGGACTGTGAGGGCTGCCACATATGTTCAACTTAAAAGAATTTTGGCATGCAAGCAGCTGAAAACTAGAGAAATGACAAGAGCTGTCAATGCTTGAGAAGGAAAAAACACATTGCATTAACTATTGTAAGCTTGCCGTTCTCACCTAACCTGTGCAGTGTCCATGCAACATTAATTAAGCAATATTACTGAGCAAAACAAGAAGAGGCTCCTGCAAAACTTTCCGTATCTTAAAAGGAATAGAAAACTATCCATTTCCTATAACCTCAGTTATTTCAGAAGCAATGCTGATCTCACTGACTTACTGTCTGCTTGCTAAATAACTCTCTTCTCTTTGGATCCAGTTTCTGACTGACAGCCTTCCGTTTATCACAGACTGCTTGCCAGACATTTCTTCCAAGATTTCAGCATGGATAAGGATACATTAGCAGGACAACAAACAGCCCTGGAAAGCTTGTGTCAATCAAGTCATGCTGAAACTTCCACACCTCCCTTTGTTTTAATATTCTCTTTACTTTTCCAACCACAGCCACCACCGCCTCCACTAAGACCCAGTTGATGCCCAGTACGGTGCTTTGCCAAAGCTTTTTCCATACACAGCCTTTCAGCTTCTGAGCAGCTTTGCACCACCTTTGCTTCAGACAGACAGCAATGCTTATTTGTCACATGGAACTATCAGAAATGAAAATCAGATTTTACACTTACTATTTCTTTACTTTGAACTGTGAACATAAACGGTAATGTTAATGAATGAATGTTCAGCTTCAATCTATCATACAGCTGCTGATGTTATAATTATTTTCAAAAATCAGAAAAACAACACATCCACAAATATTTCCAGAAACTAAAAAATGTTAGCTATCAATAAAGCGGCAAGTAGCTTGCAACTTCAGCATGCAGATTTATATTGCCATTAAACCTCTTTTGGTAGTATTAAATAGGGACATCATTCAAAGTTTTTAAATACATGCTGTATTTATTTCTATGGAAACTGGAAGTTTGCTTTCATTGGGAGTTGCACACCAAGCAAGCCTTACAAAATCCATATAACCTATTTCAGAAGGAAAAGTGCTCAGTTTTGAAACAGTCACTTATCACATCACACCAGAAGCGCTTTCGTATGTCCAAACTACACACCCTCACCAGCTAAACTTCACAGTGAATGAAAGGAAAAGAAATAACTTGCAGCATTTCCTTGGACACTAAATAGCCTGTCCCCAAGGGGATGAATAAGACTGACCCCGAAAACTCTTATCGTCCATGTACACAATCACCAAGCCCATGAGCTGTATGTGCACACATGTGCACAACCACAGACAGATCAGCACAACCAAGAACACATCAAGGACTCAGTGACATGGTCACAGGTACCACAATCACTACTCTTAAGAATCTCTCTCCTGAGAAAAAAACTAATTGATCATCATACTAATAAAAGTTACATTACACTCCCATTATGCATTATTCAGAGAAATACTTCTGTCTGAGTGTGCTTTGAAGGAACATTTACAAGTGACACCACACACACACACACATCCCCCCTAGTGAAATGCCTTTCCCTCTTCCTTGAAATGCACTAGGATCATTTTCAGATGAAAATACAAAACTGTCTGCATGTGCAAGGGAATGAAAACAATTTTAAAGGCATGCACAGGCAGAAATAGAAAAAGAAATTACTTCACACAGGCCTAAGCATTTTTCTGAAATTGTTTGCTGCATATTCTTTAACGCAATTGGCAGTTTGTGCATATATACCTAATGATATTCTATACACAGCTTATAGCATAGTAAAAATTTGGCTTTGTGGGTTCTTTCAGCATAGTAATTAAATACAACTGCAGCTTCTGATTTAGATACAACTATATCTTCTCTAAATGTAATTCTTCATACTTTGGTATCTTTTTAACTTCCTGCTTCCACATCTAGAAATAGATAAACCAGTACAGACCACCTCTACACTCACGTCAATTCTACCAAGTCATGCTGGCATAAAGTTTGCTTCTTCACCTGTCTCATTTACTGTAGAAAATAAATTTATAGTGTGAACAAATTGATGGGCATTTCTTGGTTTTCATTCTTGATGGCAGTTATGAACACATGTTGAGATGGAATCCGCTGAAAAGGGGATATTGCTCCTTCCTTGGGGAAGACACTGAGGCTCCTTGAAGAGGAAAGGGTCAAGCAAGAGGAACTTGCACAGCAGTACAGAGCTAGGAGCCTGCAACTCATCTGAAAAGGTGAAGAAACGATTGCAGGGAGCAGATAACCATGTCTCAGAGCAGACGGAACCTTTTCTGTTTCCCCTGTGGGCCCCATGTGATGGTGCTGAATCAGGAGGTCAGTGGCTTTTCTCAAAGTAAGGATCAACTCTGGGAAGGCATTTGTTTATAAGTCCTTCTTATTTCTATTGCTTTTCCCAAGTTCTTTGAGTTTTCTTAGGAAGTTAACTAATCTAATTTTATGCTAATAAAACCTAAAGGTAATTTACTTATTTATTTGTTTATTTAAAAGGTTTTTGGTTTTCTTTGAAGAGTTCCATGTAAGGGAAAAGTCTACACACATCTGCCTCACAGCTGTGGCTGACTTAGGGTCCCATGGCACTAAAAAGTAAGTTCTCAAATCAGGAAAGCTTCAGATGTTTCTTGCAAAAACAAACAAACAAAACCACCACCAAGAAAAACAACCAATAACAGAATCCAGCTGCACCTGGTAAGTTGGTCTTGCAACTTCACGGATTTGATCACCAATTCAAGAACTCAAGCCCCCTAACTTTTACCTCTGACTGCTGTCAGAGAATCACCTACCAGAATAATAAGTGCCTCGTGAATAATGAAGTCAGATTAAACCCAGCTATTTGAAACAAGGAAAGCCAAAACCACAGCACCAGTCACCTCTCTGCAGCCCTCTTAGTCTCCAAACTGTCAACGTGGTCTCAAACTGTGACACTGCTGTATAATACTCGTCAAGTAATTTTTATTCTTACTATTTCTGAACTTAAATCAAACTTTTACGGATGTATTCTTGAAGCGTATGCTTTTCAAGTCAGCCTGAAGTTGTTCCTTTCTAATGACAACAACAGTATACTGACTGGTGTAGACTAAATTCAAGGGAATGTTCATGCTTATTGTAATGTTAAAAGTACCCCCATACCAGCAGCAATTTTTGGAGCATCCCAAAGAAGATGAGCAGCAGAGGACCGGGGCATGAGGAGAACTCTCCAGCAGAGCAGGGGATACGCTACATTTTGCTTCCCTTCTTAGAACTTCTTTTATAGCTGTACCAATCCCCACGCACATCCCAGGCGATGTTTTCTACCCTGAGAGCTCATCCCCCTCTGCAGTCTCTACAGAAGCTTAGATGTGTCATGAAAATCATTCTATGCTTCTTTTTCTCTGTTTTATTCAGAAAAATGTTCAACTTAATCTGAGGGAAAATACCAGAAGAGGATTAAGGCAATCAGTTGCTAAAGAAGATTCAGTCCACTGCATTAACAAACATGAGATAAAATGTCATTTTCTGAGTCATAATTTATAATAGCAACTTTTCCTTCTATATCCAAATTGTGCTACCGTTTTGAAAGGCAGGTCTAACTAATAGGAAATATATTTCTTAAATAATGTTGGGTTTAATTGCATAAAGAAAAGAGTTGCATTTCACACTCTTAAATTATGGATTGCAGTCTTCTACCTCAGCAGAGCTATGAGATCATACGGTGCATTAAATGTTAATTGGGATATTTTCTTTCAGTTCTTCCTTAAATTTAGGGACATGGGAATTCATTCCGCAGAACAACTTGGGTCAAAACTCTGTTCTCTTTTATCTAGGATGTAAATGACAGGTGTAGCAGCAGTACACTTGAACAGCATTTTTCTCTGAGTAAAAACTGTACAAAATTGAAACTGACTTACAAAAAAAATTTCTCTGTTTCAGAAAACATGTCAGGAAAACATCCAAAATAATATACTAAGCTAGATAACAGGCTTTAAACTGTTTGGGGGAAAGTTTGCTTGCCATTATTACAGTATTTTCAAAAAAGATTTTTTTTTTTTTCTCAGAGAAGCACAAAACACATTTCTTATGGCACAGGTAAAGTCACATCATCTTAAAGGAACCCTTCATTAAACACAACTGCAAACTAAAGATGTGCAAACCTCACAATGTTTCTTTAAAATACCATTCATCCTTGCTCTAGGCACTTCTATTTTAAGTAACAGAAGAAAATATAAGAAAAAACATGGAGGACAACTGTAATTTAATACCACTTTATACAGCTTGAACACTGACAAATCAGTTTTAACTAATGGCATGATAAATTTTTAAGTCTACTGATTAGAGGTTCTACACATGACTTTTAAACATAGCTGAGCCATTCAGCAATAAACTCAATAGATCTGACCGTGACTTTCAAGTGTTTAAAAGAGCATATTTAACAGAGCATATTTAAAAACACAGAGACAGAAATCCTTTCTTCCCTAGGTTCAGTGGCAAACTGAGCTATTTCAAGAGGGCAAAATGGCACATGGAGATAGCATTAAAACAGTCAATTTTACTAAAAGTAATGCCAAAACATCACAGCTAAAAATACACACTACATTGCCGGGAGATTTTATTTTTTACATGTCCACCAAGTAACACCAGGTTACTTTGAAAAGTCAGGACATCTCTCATAAATTAGTGTAACTATCAATTAGTAATCAAAGCTGGTGAAGGGTCCTGAATCACTTTAGGCCATGGCACGAGCAAGACAGCCATCACCTTGGATGCTTAATGCAAATGACCAGAATTGATAAATTGACAGTATAAAAACATGCATATCGGAAAACAAAATATATTACTTACACGCTATTACTTTAAAAGCAAAAAGAATTCATTCCCATCTTTTAGTACCTTCTTTATAATTACAAATTTTCTAAGTAATGATAATGAGATCAGACTAATGAGATCTTATAATGAATTTTATCTGCGCTGCTGCAATGGTATTTCAAGGGATTCATTTAATACACAGACAATTGTTTTCAGTGGATTTTACAAAGATGCTTTAAATTTTGAAGTCTTTTTTTTTTTTTTCTTGTTACACTTTAGAAGTGAAGCTAAGAATAAGCTTACATGTTTGATTGTTTGGGAGTAAATATAATCCATGTAATAACAATACCCAGATGTTCCACCTGTCAAAATAATATCATCTAAAAGAAAGGAGTATGTAAACTCCAGATTTCACCTGTAAGTAGCCACCTAATAGCCTTATGCTTCTAGTACTCCAAGATTCAGAATTGGTTCCACTAAGAATAACAAATATTCCTAGAAATGAAGGAAAATACAGCCGATAAGCTAAGCATTAATGGAAAAAGAAAACAGTACTATTTGATTATTCACAGAAAATGTGGACTTTGAAATATACTGTATATCTTTACAGTGACTTTGTAACGTCTTCAAATTCCATATTCGCTACATTATAACTGAGCTCTGTATTTACTATTTCATCTTTATTTGTAGCTGGCAGACACAAAGACATTTAGCTAGACTCAGAAGACTTTGACATGTGACTTCTTGAAACATCGAGGAGTTAAAATTTTCCCTTTAGCAAACTGTTCCATGTTTTATTTTCAGAAATGTTGAGTCCCAAGGCAAAATGAAATTATTAGACTGACTTACTCTCTTTCAAAATGAGGATTTCATTACTAAAATGCAGCTTTTTACTTCTAGTAACTTTAGCTAGCAAAGGCTTTGGGTTAGTTAATGTTACGTCCGGTTAAAAAAAAAATGCAGAGTGCAAAGGGTCAGAGTAATCTCGGCCACCTCGTTCCGAGTAGGCCAAATAGGGAACGTTCCTTCTGCAGGCTGAGATTTCATGCAGAAGGTCAATGTCATATTCCCATGTCAAAACTGAAAGGAGGTGAGTCAAGCAACAATTCAACCCCCTGACACAGACATGGTCCCCGCTGAATTCATCAAACCGCTCATTTCTAATCCTTAATTAGAGCTGCTGTACAAAGAGGGGTCATAAGATGAGTTATTGTATGGATGTCCGACCTGAATATGTGTTTTTGTCATGAACAGAGATTTGGTCAGCTGTAGTATGAAATAATCTTCTCCCCTTAAAAAGAAAATAATGAATTCTGAAATAGAGGGCCTATGAGTCTTATACATGCATGATACTCTGTCCTGACCTACATGTACATGAATAATCCTTCGTAAACAGAACTTTTAAAAATCAGTCTCAGAGGTAAAATTTGTCTCCAAAGTCTGAGGTGTCAAATCAAACAGTGTACACTTGACACATTATCTCTTCCCCGGTACTCCAAATTTTTTGTGTACTTGCAATAGATAATACTGTTAGAAATAACAATAACTTATGTCCGTTCTACTTAAATTCACTACCTCCAAGTATGCCTCAAACCCAAAACTGCATATATGCATTTTGGAGGGGATATAGAATCACAGAAACATAGAATGGTTAGAGTTGGAACGGACCTTAAAGATCATCGAGTTCCCACCCCCTGCCCTGGGCAGGGACACCTCCCACCAGACCAGGTTGCTCAAAGCCCCATCCAGCCTGGCCTTGAACCCCTCCAGGGATGGGGCAGCCACAGCTTCTCTGGGCAACCTGTTCCAGTGCCTCACCACCCTCACAGGAAAGAATTTCTTTCTGGTATCTAATCTAAATCTCCCCTCTTCCAATTTAAAACCGTTACCCCTTGTCCTATCACTACATTCCCTGACAAGGAGTCCCTGCCCATCTTTCCTGTGTAATCCAATAATAACCATGCAGAAACAAAGTATAGGTCAGTTAACTTTGTCAGTAACAACTGACAAATGCTCTTCAACAAACTGATACAATTATCTCAATACACAGAAGCACACATCAGTGGGCACAATTACTTCTAGGCTTAATAATTCAGGGTATAATATTGTCAAACTCTTCTATTTCTCTCTGTGAAAGCATGTTGTTAAAAATGGAAGAACAAAATTGTTTGAACATACATAGAGGATCACGGAAGGAAAAACGACTAGCAACTTACAGAATAAATATTCTGTTATTTTCTGTTCATAACCGTTGACAAAATGTGGGTAGCCAACATTGACAGTGATTAATAGCAGAGCCTTAAGAAAACCAAAACCAAACTGATCCCTCTGGTAGCTGGTGAGAACCTTCAAGCACATCAGTATAAGCCGCCTGATGTCACCTCCCCGCTCTCCTCAGTTACTCACTAGGAGCCTGTTGCTGTATTTTTTTTTTTTTTCTTCAGCAGAGCTAAATAATTCATCAGGGCATGGCGTTCTGTGAGCAGGCCAGACTGCAGGCATCAGGCCAAGACCAAGGTCGCCATGGAGACCCACATGCAGCTTCATCCCCGGTCCCTCCCTTGCCGAGACAGCCTATGAAAAACAGCATCAGCTGAGCAGCCCTGCTCATTTCAGCAGTGAACAATAGGTATAATAAAAACAACCAAAAAAAAAAAAAAGCAGCAGCAAAATAAGGATATAAAAGCATCTGCTCTAACTGCGTTGAAAGATTTAAATGACAAATGACTCATTAAGCAGTTCCTATTTGCACTGATACAACTATTATTTTACATGACAGAAGTACTAACACCCCTTTATTAGGAAGAGCTATTGCTGCTCTTCAAACAAACAGATTATCCTATACATTGCAGATGGCAAATTATTAAAGATGCATGCTCTTTTTTGTTACTAAAATACAGTAGGGGTAAAATGGAATCCTAACACAGAAACAAGATTTATTGCTTAGATTGCCTTTACCCTCTTATATTATACATAGTTGCAGCAGAATACTGATTTCCAGAGTTCTCTCATCACTCTTTAAAAAGACAGGCATATTTATTATCTAAACCAAAAAAAAATAGTAGTCAGGAATGCAAAAAACTATATCAAAGAGGAAAAATGCATTTGAAGTGTGTTTATAGAAGTGTTGCTTTATTTCTCAATTAATGTTTTAATGAACATGAAAACAGCATTTTTGTACACTTTATCAATGAAAAAATGAAAATTTATTCTGAATTATTTATACTAGATGAGCTTAACTTTCTAATTTGCATTCTTTCCATATTTTCCTGCTGCATATTGGCTGTTCTTTGACTGTCTTGCTCTCCAGGCACCTGTTATTAAATATCACCATATTTTTTTACCCAAAAACATCTGTAAAGTGAGGGCCTGGTCATGCTTTTATTAGATATATAAAGTACAAGCCTTAAAACAAACTACATTCTGCAACCTCCTAGACTGAAATTCTTCATTTTTTTTTTCTCACTTCTAATGCTGTTTATTCCAGCAACTGTATAAAACCACTCCCTCTAGCACATTCCTACATCCTCAAGCTTACGTGTTTATTGGAAAAAGTGATTCTGCGGAATGCTGACATCACACTAATGCAACATAGTACTATATATATATAACCTTTGCAAGCCACAGTGTGCTCTCTATAGGTGATAATGGGGAAATTTACAGTACGAGACCAAAAGTGCGTAAGTCAGAGGGACCACATGACTTCTGTGTGGTAACCCTGAAACCAGAAGAGGAGCATATCTGACTGCTTTTCCTGGAAGGTCCTCCCAGAGCCCCATTGCCTCCAAATATACATTCCTGTCAGGGCTGCAGAACCGTGAATCTAGCATGGACCAACCCCATCAAGTTTTTTCTCTATGATAGCCAATCTCACCCTCTGCTTAGGCGCAATGATGTCTAGCAACATTATTGTCTATCACTTTCCCTTCCAGATTTTTTGGTTCACTAAAAGCTGTAGTCAAAGTACCCCAAGGCTGAGTGGACATAATAGACCTCTTCCTCCAGTTTCTGATACTCCCACAGAGATTCTCAATGTTCAAATAAAGGTCCGTAAACAGAACCCCACAACATTTTGGAGCAGTGTCCCCACTGGCAATTGCATGTAGCTAAGCCATACAGAATTTGAGACCAACTTCTTCCAAGGTAAAGCTGATAGATAGGAGCTGGAGATCAGCGCATTTCTTGAAAAACATCTGAGAAGATGAAAGTCAGGCAACCCCTCATCTCAGAATCACCAATCCCAGTCCACCCACCAAAACCCACGGTACTGATGTATTTTTTTAGTCTTTGCTGTATAATTACGAAGGAGGTAAAAGAGTTCAAAATCATACCTTTTTAGGTTTCATAGATTATTTTTTTTCCAGGATAATCTTTTGGCATCAAGCAATCCAGAAATCCAGGTACTAACATGTGACTGACTGCTACTGTCACATATTTTCTGGACGGAAGGCGTGTGGGACATCTTTTTATTATTTCATCACACAGCGCACAAAAGTTCTCTTGTCTAGAAAGAGACTACTAAATCGCAAGAAAAAAAATCTCTGCTGATGCTCTGAAGCACTCTCAACAGAAAATCAGAATGAGTCCCTGTGCTCAACTAGGAAATGGTAAAAAATAAAAGGTTAAAGCCTTGCAGCTCAGGTAGGGATAGCATGATCTATTGCTGGAGGCCCAAACTCCACGACAGGAGGAGGGCAGACCTCCGGGTGGAGTTTTCATTCTTGATGATCTAACTGCAGGCTTTTAAGCCAGCTGGCCATTACATTTATTTTCCATTGGTTTTGACAGGTCTGGTCTGCCTCCAAGGCTCCACACAGAACAGCCTGAGTATCATGGATCTGAAGATCTCATTATGAATTTGTAAAAAATCCAGATACAGTAACACAAACACCAGCAAGTGTTGGCCAGCTGAGGAAATGTGCTGAATGATTCCGATGCCCACACTGATTTTATATGGACTAGAAGAGAGTTACTTTTCTGCTTCAGCCTTCATATAATGCCAGAGCCAGGGCTTTTATCCTCTCCTGAACACACATAGCTGGAGAAAAGTTGCTATTCATCTGCCTTAAACTGATCTATTGTTTCATGAAAATTGCACTGACACTCCTGTAAATTCTTGCAGTTATCGACGTTAATAAATCTCTTTGATTTTTACAAACTGTTACTTGTAAAAAGAAAAAAAAATATATAGCCTAATTTACTTTATTTCTAAAATGTGCAACGAAAAGGCACAAATGAGAGCTTGTTGATGCGTTTTTCCTTTAGAACACAGCATAGGTGGACATAGAGAAAAGTACAAACAGAACAATTGCTGTGAAAACTTGCTAGAAACTTTGTTGCGGATGGATTCAGAGGCTGCTAATGGTATAGGTTGTTGAAATAAAGGACATAAAGAAAAATCATATTTCCTGATATACAATTTCTTGTTTTGTAATCATGATTATATGGAAGATAGAGGACATCGGAAATGGGTTCTTTTGGACTTTGGGTTCCCGAACCCATCAAAAATGGATTCTTTTTAGCTATTGGCTCGCTTTTTCAATCTTATATGTACAGTGGACATAAATGTCATTTACAGGGCTTTGGATCCGTTTAACACAGAAGGTGGCAGAGAAATAGTTGTTCACGAGTTGCACCAAACTTCATATTATCCCAAAGCAATTCCCTCTTTCTTCTGTATGCTCTTAGTGGGAGGGAAAAATGGGACAGAATGTCTTCTGCCATGGGAAGACCCACCTTCAAATAGAAGAAGGCCATTTTCTCCTTTCTTTACGGTTGCTTGGATCTTTTTCCATCTCCTGGTTCCTTTACCATTCCTGATGCACTCTGCAGTTAGTTATTTGATCCACGTTTCTTCTTATCCTGTGTAACCTTGTAGAGAGTGTGGCTTATGTGCTGGTGTACAAAGGACTTTTACAATCATTATTAGGAGTGTGACATAGTGGTCTGACACTGCTTTTTCCAAAGATATTAATCATGATGTCTGATTCTGGCTCCCACAGTAATGTTTGGGCAGATTAACTGATGTCAGTCTCCCCCCCTGTATAGCGTGACAGGCTAACAAAGGCATCCTAGAAAAATCCCATTTGACAAAGAAAGAATGCATACTTTTGTCAAAGGTCTGTTGAAGTTTCACAAGGCTAGAATGCCACAAACATACTACTGTCAACAAGCATGAAGCATTGCTGCTCACCTTGAGTCACACAGATCAAATTATCAAACACCCCACTTATACCTGGACCGGTATATAAGAGGAAGCCTTCTGGAGCAAGAGCTTTTGGATCCATGCCATGATGCCTTAATGACTTTACCACCAAAGGACAGATAACTCCTACAGCATGTGATAGATGGAATCACATGGAATCACATAGGAATCACCGGGAATCATTTTACTGAATGGGATGTTTAAACAAAGAATAAGCATGTTTGGAATGTGAAAGTGGTACAGACTGGAGACTCAAAAAGAATGATAGGATGGTGGCAGAGTGATTGAAAAGTCTGTCTGGAGTGATGGCTAGTATTTTCCTGCATGTATATACAAGGTTTCAATAAATGTCCCATAAAGTGCTACAGAAAGCGCAGAGATAATGTTTTTACACTGCATTATTATCGTTGTGAGAATTTGTTTGCCGATGTTTGTCAAGCATTTTGAACAAGGGCACATTTATATGCAGTAACAATAAAATACAGTCAGCTTTAGCTGCTAGGGAACTATGAAAGAATGTAAGGCTCTTCCTCCAGGCTACCACCACAACTTTACTTCCTCTTGACACGCCGTATTTCTTCCTAGGCACTTGGAGTCCTATGCTTTGATTCCACTGTTTTAATTGCTGCACAGGTTTTGGCTGGGATAGTCTTAATTTTCTGCATAGTAGCTCGCATCATACTGCGTTTTGAATTTGTGATGAAAACAGTGTTGATAACATAGGGAGGTTTTAGTTATTGCTGAGCAGTGCCTGCCGATGGGAAGTAGTGAATGAAGTGCTTATTTAGCTTTGTTTGCCTGCACAGCTTTTGCTTTCACCTATTAAAACTGTCTTTATCGCGACCCATGAGTTTTCTCACTTCTACCCTTCCGATTCTTTCCTCCATCCCACTGGGGGGAAAGTGAGCCAGTGGCTGAGTGGGGCTCAGCTGCCATCTCAGATTAAGCCATGACAATTGCTTAGAAAAAATGCTAGTCTGATTAGCAAAATTAAATAGAGTGAAATGGACTTCCCCTAGGTAGCTAAGGAAAAGGAGTAAAGTGATGAAGGTCTGGATCTACTCATACAAATACATATTTTCTGTCTTTGACTATGGGGATTTTTGGGTCAGGCTATTGGGAACCCAGTTAAGAACCTCTACGTGGTAGGCAAAGCAGGTGCAATCAATGCTGGTCTCAGGATACCTGTGTTTCACTCTACGCTGTAGGACAGAGACACCTCGCATACCACAAAAAATGGCATATAGACAGATCTGTATGTCACTATAATGACATATGAGCATCTCATATATTTAAAAAATAAAAAATTTACTTGGTCCTCGGCCAAAGAAAGGAGGAGTAACACTGCTAATGCCAGTGGAGTGGCAGTGGTACAAAAGATCCCACACTCTCTTCCTCCACACAGAGGTGGGGCAGTGCATATGATTTGTCTCAGTGTGTAGTTCAAGCAAAGAAGCCAGGTCAAAGTAGCAACATTTACACCTCGTTCTGCTGGTGTTCAGAAATTCAGACTAATATTGAGAGAGATAATTTCTGCATCAAGTTGAAATTATGTGCTCATTTTACATCACAATGAAACATAAGAAAAATATTTCTAGTGATCTGGTATATATCTACCTGGTACATAGAGGTAAGATATATTGATAATCACCTGCCGCTGTTTTTCTGTAAATGGCTTAAACTGAGGCACTACCTTGAAAATTGTCCAACAACTTATCCAAGGGATCCTTAGTTAAGTGTTCCCCAGTTCAAGTATCTGCATTGCCTCATTTGACATTTTGTTGTATTTTAACATTTTCTAAATAAAAGAAATCAGTCTTGATGACTTGAAGCTACTTTGCCATGGACACAAGAAACATTTCTGGAAAATTATCAGCCACATTATCATCCCACAGCAACACTCCCCTGAATTACAGTCACCCCATAGTCTACAGTGTTCAACCAACAGCACTGATGTCAGCAAGAGCTAAACCCGTGAGTGAAGAGGACCGAGCAAAAGCAACATGAATCCTTCTAGCTGGTGACAGGAGACTCCATGGCTTCAGACATAGTCCCCTCGCACTTCAACTGAAAGCTTTGTAAGAGAAGTGCTCCAGGTGAAGTGACAGCCACACAGAGGTCAGAGTAAAACTCCCATTAATTTCAGTCAGGACACAATTTCACTGTAGGAATTTCATTGTCACCAGTCTTGCTGTATTTTCAATATCCTTTCTTCTACTTAGAATAAAGAAGTGAAGTTAAAAAGGGGAGAGGAAGCACCATATGTTATATGGTAATAACTGTATTTACATAAAGAACAAGGGAGGATCTGAAGAACTGCAGCCCAGTAACCCTGACTTCACTTTTAGGACAGAAATTGGAAATGCTTGCTACGGGCTCATCTGCAAACCTTCAAAGCTGTATGCTGCATAGACCAGCCAGAGTAACTCAAACTCATAAAAAAGCTACACATGGCAAATTTACTGCATGTATTGCTGACATGACAGACGATAAATGTGACACAATGAACATTTCATTTATCTCGATTTCAAATCAGTTAATGCTGCATCACACAGCAGGTCAGACATGAGAAAAGTTGCTCATACAGATTAAGAACTGGCTTACAAAATAAGAACAGAGGGTGTCATATCAAGAGAAAACATTTGACTTGTGTAGGAGTAATAAGCACAACAGGTATCAATAGCTCAATTTTGTTTACAAAGTTTATACTGAAGACAGTATTTCACAGGATATCAGAGGAGGCTAATAATGTCAATGACAAAAAGCCACTCTGGGCTTTCTCCTTTTGAAGACACTGAATGGTCTAGTTTCCCTAAATGCAGTTCTCAATAGTATGCTTTCCTAGATCAAGGCTAAAGTCCTCTGCAATATTAGGCTGAGCTTTATAAAGAGAAACGCAAAGGAAAAAAGCAGAGGAAGGCTCATTTTTCCCCATCTAAGTACTACTCTGAATGTGGTCTTAAAGGCTAATAATGCTAGATTATTCCTACTACAGGAGTTCAGAGAGCTGCTACTACATAACACAAGCTGATCATCCCAGTTCAGTTCCCAAAAATACAGCTCAAGTCAATTCTCAGTGGCATTCTTCCTTAACAACCCCAGAAAGCACCGAACAGTGAAGGAGCCTTGGAATGCTCTCTTGACTTACCTCACCTTCAGCACAGGAGACTCCAAGCACGGGTTGTTTCTTTTGCAGGAATCATATAAACACCAGCATACACCTGTCCACACTCTACTAAGGGGCCTTTTGTTTTCTTAGCAAAGGGGACAAGTTTTCCAGCAAAATTTCAGCCACCATGAGACTCTATTTAGAGATACGGACCTGATTGTGAAGTAACACTGTAACATTTGCACCATCCACAATCTGCAGCCTTACTGGAAGTCTGTAACATGGAACTGCAAACATATAAACTGAAGGGGAGTATTTAACGAAGGCCAAATGCATATGTCATGATCAGAGGTAATAATTGATGTTTCTGCTTCAGCTGACTCTGTTCTCACCTGGGGACTTGGGTGCTGCTTTCTCCAGCCCAGATTTGATCAATTTTGTTACAGCATTAGGTAATTGCCCTGCCATTAAGCACTCTAGAGACAGTGATGGGAAAAAGCACATCTGTCTCCTCAACAGTCAAACCAAGAAAAACACGATCATAAGAAAGCAGAGATTCAAAAGAAATACAGTGCAGGGCAGACAAATAAAGCGTTCACTCTTGATCTAATGGATGCAACACATGGGCATAAAATTATTTCAGGCTTTTCATAGAATCATAGAATGGTTAGAGTTGGAAGGGACCTTAAAGATCATCCAGTTCCACCCCTGCCCTGGGCAGGGACACCTCCCACCAGACCAGGTTGCTCAAAGCCCCATCCAGCCTGGCCTTGAACCCCTCCAGGGATGGGGCAGCCACAGCTTCTCTAGGCAACCTGTTCCAGTGCCTCACCACCCTCACAGCAAAGAATTTCTTTCTGGTATCTCATCTAAATGTCCCCTCTTCCAATTTAAAACCATTACCCCTTGTCCTATCACTGCACTTCCTGACAAAGTGTCCCTCCCCAGCTCCCCTGTAGGCAAATAAGGCATATCTTCTAGAAAGGCCTTTTGAAGGCATATCTTCTAGATCATACATGAAACCTAACTGAGCCCTGGTCCTGACCCTACTGCAGACTGATACTAAATAAAGCCCTGATCCTTACCTCTTTAAACCTGGTTAAATTCTCCTTCTACCATAGAAGTGTCTGGGGCTAACCTTTGTCTATGGAAGGAAAGTCCAAGGAAAATGCTGATATGCAAAAACAAAAAAACAGCAAAACAATCAGTTTTTCAACAAAGTGTCTGTCATCAAAATTTCTTGAGAGAAACTGCAACAAATGGTAACAAGGACATAGATATTAAAATCATAGAATCATAGAATCATCTAGGTTGGAAGGGACCTTTAAGATCATCTAGTCCAACCATCAACCTAACTCTGATTAAAAAAAAAAAAAAAGAAAAAAAAAGAAAACCACATAAAAGAACCCCCCACATCACTAAACTATGTCTCTAAGAACTATGTCAACCCAACTTTTGAAAACCTCCAGGGATGGTGCCTCAATCACCTCCCTGGGCAGCCTATTCCAAGGCTTAATAAGCCTTTCAGTGTAAAAAATTTTCCTAATATCCAACCTGAACCTCCCCTGGAGCAAATGGAGGCTGTTTCCTCTTGTCCTATCACCTGTGACTTGGGAGAAGAGACCAATCCCCACCTCTCTACACTCCCCTTTCAGGGAATTTTAGAGAACAAGAAGGTCTCCCCTCAGCCTCCTTTTCTCCAGGCTGAACACCCCCAGCTCCCTCAGCCTCTCCTCATAAGACTTACTCTCCAGACCCCTCACCAGCTTCGTTGCCCTTCTCTGGGCCCACTCCCGCTCCTTAATGTCTTTTTTGTGGTAAGGGGCCCAAAACTGGACACAGCCCTCGAGGTGGGGCCTTACCAGTGCCCAGTACAGGGGGACGATCACCTCCCGAATGACCAACTCACCACGCTGTTCCTGATACAGGCCAAGATGCTGTTGGCCTTCTTGGCCACCTGGGCACAAGATGTTCTGGACCTTTCCCCTTCACATCTCATCTGAACAGAGTGAATCACCAAGAGGCGATTCAAATCAGGACAAATCAGGATCAGTTCCTTTAAGAACACTCACAAAACAGACTGGTCACATCTAAATTAAATGCGCCTGAGACCATTCTCAAACTGCGAAATGCACAGGGTGCCTGAATTCAAACCCTTCAGCAGGTTGCCCCTGCTCAGAGTGCTAGCTGGTCCACACCAAAACCACGCCTAAAACAATTTAACTGCATAGACAGATGAGCTCAGTGACTGAAGACTTCTCTGGCATTGCCTAGCTTACCAATACAGACAGAGCGAGTCCGATACTGGATTTTATACATTTTGCAACATGATATGTTATTTTGACACTTAACTCCCGCAAGTTAATTTGTTATTAGCTTGGTATCTTGCATCAAGCAAATCAACAGGTGAAAGAGACAGAAGGTCCACATGATATGAAAACTTATCCAAACTTTTTCAGTTTACCATCTGTGCTAGAAATTTCTCAACATAATTAAAGATCCTGAAGACTTAGACCAGTTTCAATTAGTTATACTCTAATGCAGCAATTTAAACTGTATTGGCACTTTTACCTAGAGCTCTCCAGAAACCCTGCAAAAACAGTTTTATTTTTTCAATATATTACACATAAACAGAGTCAGATCTCTTTCAAAATTCCTCCAATACTGGGTTCATTCAGCATAAACACACGTGGAGTAACTTGAAACTCACAGCGAGCTCAAGGGATACGAATTTCTTGTACAGACCTTGCTTCATGTTATATAAGACAAGGGTTTTACAGTCATCTGGGACCACATTTCAAATGCTTTTTTGTCTCCAACATTAATGTGATTAGGGCTTTATATCTGAGCTGGCCATAATGAGTTAAATTCACTCCACTATCTTTAAAAAGACCCTCTGTGGGACTACACCTCAAAAGCTGAATCTAACCCTACTAATACAAGCAAAGAGCAATGCCTGAAGGGATTACCTCCTCTGTTCTTTCAAAACCCAGCACCACACCATCCACTGCGTTTATCTGACACGTAACAGTGCGTTTTTGTTTAGCTCTTACATTAAAATTTGTGACTTGCTGTCTCTTTTCCACCCAAGCAATGTTTTCTGAGCTGTAGAAAAGAAACGTGGTGGCTGATTTTAAATGCACGTGGAACCCCTCTATTTGCATTCTTGAACAAGCAAAATCCCCACTGCCAGGTCTTCCAAACGCCATCCCTTGGTTTTCAACTCCTTACTGGTGATGAAGTGAATCACTATGGGAATTCTGAAGTTTAAATTTATAGTCAGTCAACTGTCTGTCATGTCATGTTGTCGTCCCCCCCTCCAATCAATATCCATTGAATATGTATCAATCACCAGCACTTTTCTCATGAAAGTATTATCTAAGCAGTCAGCTACTAAGCAGTCCTGTCTTAAATTTCATGTATCTCAACCAAAGTAAAACAAAATAAACCAAGAAAATAAAGCTCTATAAAAAGAAAGCAAAACCACATCTGATTACATAGGAGGGAGTATTTATATGATCTAAATACTCATCTAAAAATCATTTATATTTTTTAAAAACTATTATCTAAATTAACATCCTTAGTTCACAAGTTATTGTTGGTACATGTCACTACTGATATTGGTATTTTAATACACTGCTTTTGGAGGTCTCTTGAACCTCTAGGACACTGGTCCTACCTCACTACAACTCTGTTTGTCTCTCATAGATGCTACAAATAAACCAATGTAAGAGTAAAAAAATCACAAACTTAGCTTAAAAGCAGTAAAATCTTTGCTTTCCTCCTCCTATTAGAGAAATTAAAGTACCTGTAAAAACAAAAGCTAAATTTCTGGAAAACTACCCAGTCCCTGTTGCTGCAAATAATCAGTGGCTAAGTCACAAAATCAAACTTAGGCTTCTCCCATGGTCAAGCAAATAGGCACAACGCCAGCCACTTAGCCACTGTTAAACAATTTTAATGATGGTCTGCAATTTGTATAATCTTAGTAGTTTGTCATCATACAGCAAAAAACAGTGTGTGTCAGCAGTTAGAAGTACTTTGACCTTTTGAAGTGGCAAGTTTTAACAGCAGCAAAAATAGCAGCAAATACAATTTTGAAGACAGTCAAAACCAAAAAGAGGTTTTAAGCGAGCACCATGGCTAGTGCTAGATAAGTTTAATCTTAAACATTTGGCATGTTTCATGAAGACTTGACTTACTGGATATAATGAAAATATTTGGTTTCTTCTTTAACCGTGAATTTTCCATCCCTGCTTCAGAAGGGAAAAAAAAAAAAATAAAATTTGTGAACCTGAAAGCTCAAGAAGCAGAAGACAACCAAAAATATTGCAAAAGCCTTTTTATGATTATCAAACCAGTATGGTTGATTCCACAGGTCTTATTCAAGATTGTCAGCGTTGAATTAAATGTTATTGGAAAAAGGGACTTTCACACATGTTGTATGAATAGCGTAAGTGACAAAGAGCAATGAAGCGGAGAACTCAAATGATGCCATATAGTCCACATTTTTGGTTTAATGCAATAGCTATAGAGTTCTTAAAGTAGACAGACTAATGCAGAAGAATAAACATTACAGTCAATGGCTGTCAGTAGAGCCATCAGCCTCACTGAATGAGGAAAATTACTGTTAGACTGAGGGTATAATACAAGGCAGGAGTCCAGTCCTTTACTGCTGATGAGAGAAGTTATACTATGAGCCCCTTCATTAAATAGTTTGATCTCTTCTCAGAACAAGTTTACTTTCTCTCCTCTACAGTAGCCCCCTACTATTCTTTCTGGCAAGTGTTCAAGAATACCACTCCTGTAATGATTTTAAACTTTCTTCTATCTACACATTAGTTTATGTATAGATAGTGTGCCTCCACTTCTTTTCATACTAATTTTATCCCTTATGTACAGGTTAAGCCTATGGATTTTCACACCAATATTTATCTTACGTATTTAATATATACATACTCTTAATTTATGCAGTTAAAATGTTTGGCAACTCAGTGCTTTTCAAAAGAGCTTGGAGCAAAACCTTGGACCCCATGAAATTAACGGCACAATCAGACCAATTCCATGAAGACAGAATCTCATCAAAGTTTTTCAATCAAGACCACTAGACAGAGATATATTATTAGGATAATAAATACGTAAGTAAACAAATAATAGTTATGTAAAAGAAAATAGATCAAGTATGGGTGAATTCCATTCTTCCTGTCTCTAAATAGTTTCTTCTTATCACTGAAACATGGGTAGTGAATGAGCTTCAAAAAAACCAGAAAGCATGGAGCAAAAGCGTATTTATACTCTCCATTTCTATATGAATCTGAAGACTGTTGACTTCTTTCAACAACTCTGTGAACTCTTTGTTTCAAAGGAAAAGAAAATAACCAATTTTAATTTTTTTAGTAGATACTTTACCAAAACCACGACACCCCATTACACAATTTTGAACTACACACACAGCTATATTATTTCTAAAAAGGAGTTGACAACTGCAAAGCCCTTGAACTGTAGGACATTAAAAGTTTTAGAGTCCCACACTGTCCTCTTCTAGCTATCATACTAAAGCTAACAGGCATGATGAATTTCTCTATTGTATTAGAGTTGGAACATGAGAAAAGTTATAGTTGCTCTAGGCTCTCCTGTCCTTAGTCACTCGTAACTATTACAAAACATCACATAATGTATTGTTCTAACATCTTTAAAGCTTAGTTTCACCTTAAGAATTACTTCCCCTGTTGCTAAAATTTTAAGAGAATTTAGAGAAGGAAGGGAATATTCATAAACACATTAAAAACCCCTTTTAACGAAACACAATCTTTATTTTGAGCAAAGCTAAAGAAAGAACATATTTCTATAGAATCCAAATCTTTTGGTCCAAATTAAATTGACATCACCTCTTTAGAAAGATCTTGCATGCAGAGAAAGATTCTTTAATATATCAGTGGAAAAGGCATCTAAGCAATTAATCTATGAAGAACAATGACTCTATCTTTATCTGACTGCTGGGACAAAAAGTGAATTCTCTTGGCAGCCAGGAAAAATGATGGGATTATTCACAAAGGAACTAAAATACTGTTTTTTCTCTAAATGAGCCTGTCAGTGCAAAACAATAGAGTATAGCTAAATATTACAAAGGAAGCTCTTCTGGAAAAAAAGACTGCAGATATATCACTCATCCTTCTCAAATGCAGAACTAAAAATCAACAGTAGATCCAGTCTCTCTATAATTACATGACAGCAGAAAACTCATTTAAATGGTATATCAGGTAGCATCAGTGTATCAGTATAGCATGCTAGGGTATTTCAAATTTTGGACATATAAATAAATAAATAAGGAAAGATATAAGTTGGCCAATAACACTCTTATTCTGATCCATTTAATTTCACAGTTCTGAAGACTTAAAGCAAGTACTGTAAATAATGAAAAAAAGAATCAATGAAATTACACATCTGCCTATGATGAGATCTAAATTCTGGTATTAACACAGAAATGTAAATTTCTGTTGAATTAATCTACATCTTACTTTACATAACAAAAGTACTTGAAAACACAGCTAATTACGCTTTAGGGCCTAGGGCTCTTACCCAAAGAAATTATTAAAATGTCATTTTCATTTTTATCTTCTTGGGGATTGTCTATCAGACAATAGACATTTAGCAAGCTTATTCTTCTAAAATATATTTTCTAATTACTCACTTTTTATAAAAATGCTTAACATTCTGTTCTCTCCCCTCAAGGGCAACAAATAGCTGTTTAGAGGTTTGCATATTTAGGAAGGAAAGACAGCATTTAAAACCATTTATGGTAAGGCATCAAATAACGGTCAGAATCACTAAGTTTATAAAACATGCCAGAAGTAAGTTAGGTGACGTTTTACACAGATTTAAATAGGCTCAGGCTTGGTCTCATTAAGGTTAAACGCAAAACTGCCTTGTCAACAGAGGAATGTTGTATTCTTTATATCCCCAAGTAAATACTTAAAATACATAAGATCTAAAAATGTAAGAAAGTGTTAGCCTCTTGCACTAAGGCATAAATGTGTTTAGTGACATGCAGGGCACCACAGCAACAGGGTAAAAATTGTAGTACCATAAAAATGGAGTTCTGCTCTTGGTTTTGTACAGGTGTCTGGTGTGACCTGAGATGATCTACGTTATCCAGGAGACGGCAGGTACATCATAGGACCTTCAGGAGGGCCATGCTTTTCTGGAACATTATCTAGAGTCCAAGCAAGATAAACCACAGAGCCTAAACAACACCAGGTACCTAGACAGGTGTAATGAATCCCACCATTGTAGAGGGAAGCGACCCAACCCCAAATTACAACATCTGAATGCCAGCATTTACCTGGGGGAGGTTTCTTTACACTTTCCACCATCACTTAAAATTGGGAACAGGACTTAGTTACCTAAACAGAAGTATCTAGCGTCATGCGAGATGACTTAGGACACACAACCTGGCTTCCTGATGCTAGCCTAAAATGATGAAGCTTTCGTAGGTCCCACGTTATTTCTGCCAGCCTTGTGCACATCTCAGCCAAGGCCACCTTAAATGGAGGTGGATGCCTACGCGTACCCAACTGAATCACACTACTAGTCATTACCAACAGAAGCGTCCCGAAAAAAAAGATGCAACTCATTGTGATACAGATAATAACGGGTTGGTCAGCTGAGTAAGTCTCTCTGTTTCATTGACTTCAGGGAGCAGACTGTTATTAATATATAGGAAACACACACAGCACATTTGAACACCTAAATTTAAGTACTGTTCTCTCAAACTGAATCCCTTTCCCAAGCTAACCCTGCAGCTTGCACACTTGCTGGGAAATACACCTCATGCAAATCATTCTGCACAAATCTCATCATCAGGATGTAGATCAGCAAAAAAACCTCAACCTTCGCACATAAAATACCTTGAGATGCTTGTTTTCTAAGTGTTACTTAATTTGCAAAGCATGGACGTTATGATAGCTCATACGTGCCAGTATCATGAACATCTTTAAGTCTGTGTTTGTGACCACACTAACGATGTAATGTGTGAAATTCAAAAAAAATATTTTTTAACAGAGCATAGTATCTAGATATCCATAACACTCCTACTAATATCCAATTTTATTCACTAGGTAGTAATAATTAAATACAACAAGGTATGGTACTTCAAGAAAATCATCATAAGCTAGACAAACCCTCCTGAAACAGTATACATACACATCTGCATATCTTTTAAAATCAGGCAGTGTTAGTTCATTACAACTGCACTACGGATTTCAAATGGAGTGAAAATTTAAATCAATCATTCCTTTCTTTCTGCCCCTCCTCTATTTTTCATTCCATAGAGCCAAAGCAATGCACTTAATTACCAATCAGTGCATGCCATCCACGCTCATGAACAGCTCCTGTCACCCTGGATTATTGAACAAGCATCACTTTCTATCAGAAATTGCCTAACCTGAGCCAACTTCAAACTGTTGCCAGTAGCCAAAGGAAAAGTCTTTTGAAAAGAATTCTTCCACTGCAGCTTCCCTACTGTACTCTTACCATTTTTTTTTCAACACCAATTTTGGAAATCCCACTATACTATGGATTTTAAAACTTGACCTGACAAAACTCCAGCAAATATACAATATTTAGCAATCATTCAATGGCAAAGAAATAGGCTCTTGATAAGTCTTTCCCATCTCTAATATCTCTGATTCTATGGTTCAATAATGACTGACAATTTTCCTTGGCTGCAGGGAATGGCCTGTAGGAAGAAAAGCTGAGGGGAAAGAAGAGGAAGAAAAAAAAAAAAGAAAAGGAGAAGAAGAAGAAAAAGAAAAAAAAAGATTATAAGAAAAAAGAAGCAAGGAAAAGCGAAGTAAGGAGGAAAGTAGAAAGGAAGGAAGGAAGTTCATAAGGTGAAGTTGTGGTACAGGAACCCTGTACCACAGGGCTTCTACTTCTATCATACTTAACATGTCAGCTTAGCAAATCTCTTACTTCCCCTGTGCCTCATCCTCCCATCATTAAGTTTTTAACATCCAGGGGTATGTGACAGCATGTCTGCCTATTAGTGGCGCCTGATAAAAAGCATTAATACCTGGAGCAGTGAAAGGCCAATCTTTTATTGTATTTCATAAAAATCCACAAATATTCAAACAAAGAAGGAGAAGTTTAGGTACTGCGATGACAAGGCAACATGAATGTTTGTGGAACAATTTACTTAATAGCACATCCACTCAAAAACAGAAAAGCTTTTCATTTTGCACTGTGTAGCATTTACAATCCGATCCAAAATCCATTTTACTTGTTATGACTTTTACATTTATTTAAATACATTTTGAAGCAGACTATTTGTTTTCATATTTGGGTAACAAGAATTACCTTATTGAAACTTTCCTTCTGAAAGAGAATATGATGTTCTCTATCTTCCGTCATCTAATGACATCCCCTACATAATCCTACTGACAGTGTTCTCTACAAGTTTTGGTACTCACAACTTAAAAAACAAACAAACAAACCAAAACTAAACTAAAAAAACCACCAGGGTTTGAAGTGTTATAGACATGTTTTTCACCTTTTCTGCTCTGATGCTTGTCTCTTGAACGTACTCACTACTAGAATGATTACACAAATGGTCAAATTGAAATGCTGTGTTTATATCATATGATCTCCCTCTTTTTTTTTTTTTTTTCATAAAAACTAGTGAAGTGAAACAGTCCTGAGACAAATGACAAAGATCTATTCCTGGCTATTTTACATCACTTCTCTTGTTCTTGACTTGTACTGGAAAAGGCAGCAAATACTCTTCAATTAGCCCAATTCACATTTGTGCACAGTGGGTTACAAACAGGGATAAACTATTTCATTGATATAAAGACTCATAATGGAACTGCACACACAGCCCAGATCCCCAGCCCACGGCACAATGCCTCAGTCACTTACATCACCTACTTTTTCCTACAAATTTAAAAATACATGCAGCAGAGAAAGACATAATAAAGACCTTTCCAAAGCTGATATTCCGTGTACAAGTAATGAAGGACAGAAATATCAGAATCCAGCACTTCATAATCAATAAGGAAAATAAAAAAATGGAACATCGCCCTAGGTTGTGGGGTTTTTTTTTCTTTTTTTTTTAATACACAGAAGTAATGAGAGAAGAAAAAAAAAAGCAAGCCTCATTTGCCAAGACCAAAATGATGCTGCACAATTAGCAATGTAATACTATTACTTGTAGTAATAATAATAGATTTTATTGTGTGGAAGAAAGATCACGTATTATTACTATTCTGTACAGCACGGAAACCACGACATGTAGACAAACACAATCTGTCAATTCCTCTGCAAAAACAGTGGGTCAAAGCAATTTCCTAGAAGAGCATCACACAACCAACATCTGAGGTAAGAAAGAAAAATATGACAGGATCATCACCTTCAGACCCAGACGCAGTACCAAAAGGAAGCAATTTCCTCTTTGGTGCACTTTGTAAATATCCAGTGATACGCATTTAAAAGAAGCACGTTCCCTCCCATTGAAAGGGATGCTTGTTTTTCTGTTTTGCTATCTACGTTTTCAAGAAATTGATAATTTTCCGACTGCCTTTCAGCTGGTATTTTTCTGAAAAGGGAAGTCTCCCCCTTGCCAGTCTGTTATTTCACACTTGTAAGTGGAGATGTGATTACATGTCAGCAAAAACGAACAGGACCAATGAAATAAAACAACTGCTTCTCTACAAGATCAAGAGGAAAAAAATAATACAGACCAGATTTTCTGAGGCTAGCATTTCTTTTCAAACTATCTATATAACTGTGAAACCAGTTCAATTGTTTCGTAAAAGGTAAAAACACGTAACAGCATCTTCATGTATTACAGACATGTCACGTGAGTGGGAAAAGCAGATGAAAATCAATATGGATTTGTCTGACAGCAGTTATTTTGTCCCCCATAAGCATGGCCTGGTATGAAGAGTTCTGGTGAGTTAATAGAGTCAGAAGGAGGGCATTAGTCCTAGAGGGACATTTTTCCCCCCAAACTCTGAGCAGTCTGGTAGAGAGGCAAAGCCACTGGTGCCAAGAGGTAGCAGCAGAGAGACGAATCTACTTCCACCCTGGCCCTACAGTGACAAGATGTTCTTTTAAGACGCAGATAAAAGGAATTTGCTCCAATATTCCTCCCAATGGACAGAGATCTCAGCTCTTCTCCACATACGTCATAGCACAACGGTCCTATTCATAGAATCATCTAGGTTGGAAAAGACCCTTGGGATCAGAGTCCAACCATCTACCCTACTCTACAAAGTCCTCCCCTACACCATATCCCTCAGCACCGCATCTAATCATCTCTTAAACACATCCAGGGATGGTGACTCAAGCCCCTCCCTGGGCAGCCTATTCCAATGCCCAACCACTCTTTCTGTGAAGAATTCTTTCCTAATGTTTAGTCTAAACCTACCCTGTTGGAGCTTGAAGCCATTAATTCCACACTGCTATTCCACAAAGGGATCAATCACAATATGATCCATAAACAATTAACGCAAAAGGCAAAACGTTTTTCATCCACAGTCACAAAAAAATTGTCAAATAATACGCTTTATGGATGTTTTCTCACAGTGTAATAAAAACTGCTATTGTTCTACAGAGAGAAAGCATCAAGTGACTTCAATGTTCTACAGAGCCAGTGAGGCTCATTGCTTCAGCTGCACATCCCCAGTAGCAGCAGCTTTAATCCCAGAAATTTAAACCCATTCCCAATATGGGGTTCAAGCCTCAGCACTTGAGATTGGATTGCTAATGCTAAGCACTGCAATTAACAGGGGATAAGTTTCCTCGGGCCCTGAAGCCTTGATCAGGAAATTAACAGGAGATTTTGAGCACGACAAAAACACCTGAACAAGCCCCTAAGTCAATTATATGCTGTAATACCTCAAAAGGTATGCTAGGAACATTATGAGCACAGCTGAAGTGCAGATAACTCCTCAGCTGGTATAAACCACCTGTTAATAAGTAGAGAAACATTGTACCAACAGTTTCGGTTAATAAGTAAAACTACAGAAATTTTTTTCTTTTCCTCATTCTGTAATTTATGTCAATTTTAATTCATCACAGAAATAAATTGTTACCACTTAATTGCTCTTACTGTACAGCAAAGATGCTTATAATGAATGATGATAAGCAGGAACATGAATGAACAGTTGCCAGGCAACCAATAAATAAAGGTTCCAAATAGCGTGACCTCTCTTTAAAGGATAAAGCTCTAATCATAATTATTTTTCAAATCCATTTCAGTGCCAACTAAAATCATGTTTGCAGCACTAATCCTGGTCTTCCTCATACAAAATGAAACCAAAGCTGTCATTTGACATATCACAGATGACAAATTAAACAGACTCAACCTGCTCCTTCAGATTACGGTCAATAATAGTGTAGTTTGAGGACAGCAAACAGGGTAGACAATAAACTGGAATCCAAAATAAAGAGGTGAGAAGAATTAAGAAATTTAAACATGGTAATTAAACTAATTTTCTTTTAAAAGTTACATTGTTAGTCTAAGGATCTTCGTAAAGCACCAAGTCCTCCATTGTTTAACTCCATAAAACGATCGTTTGGTAAAGTAGAAGGATGAGACAGACTTTAAAATACTGAAAACAGATGCGGTTTGAAATGTTTTAAAATCTATAATACCACGTTCTCTCTTTATAAACTCTTACAACTCGGTCTTGCCGAGTGCATAAGCAGAGCTGAGGTGCCTAGAGCAAGCACTGACCTTTTAGATGGATTCAAATAAAACTGACAAAGAGCAGCATAAATCTTAAACCAGTTAAAGAACACAGTATATCCACGCTGAAGAAACAATGACTGGTTACGCAGGAGTTTTACATTATGCCTTCTGAATAATGGAAGGGGGAGAGCTTGGGCTTCTACAGGGTTTTTTGGTGGGCTAATAAATTGTGTATTTATTTTAGTAAAATGTCATGCCAGAAAACATCAGGAGTACAAGTTTTGGTAGGTTTATCTTGAACAACATAAGGTGATTACATAAATCTCTTTATTTAACCATTTTATTTCTTTTCTTTAGTAGAATTGAGAATCACTAATAGCTGTGATGCTTAAACACTAACTAGTCAAAAATAAGATGAACTGCAATTATAAGCAAGTATGTCTTGCACCTAAGGTCTAACAGACTATGTCAATTGACAAATACGAAGAACTGGGACCAACTTTTCAATCGTCTTTGTACAAAATACAAGCAACAGAATCCATGAACTTCCCTGCACCATTAGCAGCACAAAACAATCTCATACTTTATAGCAGAAAATTGATCTACTGGAATTTTTGTAAACAGGAATTATTGTTTAAATTACAGCAGAAAATCCACTCTGTCAACTAGTACTCTCCCTGTGTATTTCGTCATAGCAACTGAGAGCTAGTTCATTACACAGTAGCCTTCTACAAACAGAAAAGTATGCTTTTGCCTATCAGACATATAACCTTCCAATTACTTTCCTTATCTAGATGTATCTGCTCATCAGAAGCCATTACAGGAGGTTTTCTATGTATCTGTACTTCATCAATAAGCAAATAGGAAACAAATCACATTATATTTATATTTTTATTGACTAATATTTCACCCACTAACCACCTCCACCACCTGACTCAATAACTCCTCTCCTTCCTTCTAATAATTTCAGATTGAACTTCTTGTTCCAACAAAAATCCAATTGATTCACTTGATGCCTTATGCAAGAGTGAGATTCAGAATTTAAATAACTGAGAATCACGCATGCTGACTGCGACTAAAAACAGTGCAGAAGTTCCTGTAAATTCCTTTTAGGACACATGGCACAAAACCACCTTAATCGCTTCTTCATAGTTTTGAGCTTGCATTTTAGCAAATTATAAAAATCCTGTGCTGTGCTTGCAAACCTGACAACCAAGCCCACGAGTTGAAAAGCGTGTAAAGGTGATATTGGAGGATTTTTTTTCCCCCCTCCTAAATTTTTATTCATTTTCAATTACCAGCTGAACAATTAAACTGGTCTGGTTTTATGCTTAGAAGAGCCAAAGGCTATGGAAGAAAAGGTCATGCATTACCATTCAGCAGGAGCTGGAGGCTAATTGTAAAGTTTCTTAACAATGAAAACAATGGGGTTCTCAGCCACTTACTACCATGGAGGAAATTGATGGTATTTTTCTGAAGCTTGGATTCCACTGTATTTTGTTCCACAATATGCAATTTAACTGTCCCACCTCTGAAAATGGGAGGAGAGAAAAGACTGTATTGTTTTCCAGTGCTGCTTACACTAAAATTAGAGTCATTTTAAGATCTTCCCTAGGGATTGGAGTCTATATATTTAGCATTAGAAGAAGGAAAATAGAGCATAACTGCCAGCTTGAGGAGAGAGATGATGAGGCATGCTTTCTCTCTAGTGTTTCCCACATCACAGATACAGTCAATGAAACTAGGTGCAATTCTAAAAACACTTCTTTGCTCAACAGGGTTTACACAAATACTCAGCTGGGTAAGAGTAGGCAGTACTAGGATCCGGAGGTTTAATCTTATTCTAGATCCATGCTGATCCTCTGTTCTGACTAAAGTATTCCTGTTCCAATAACTATTTTTCCCTTAACAAAGCGGTGGTATTGTTTTTCAATATTTTTTATATTGAATATTTAATAGTAAATTAGATGTACACATACTTATTATTTAAATATATACATGAACTAATGGTTAATATTAAAAGATAAACTCACAGGATAATAGTAGCTCAAACAGTACAATATTATTGGCTTTAGGAAAATATAAATAGGTATGTAGTCTATACGGATGATACTTGTGAAGACCATCTATAGACACTCCCAATAACATGCAAAGGAGTTATCTTTTAGCAACACAAGATATTATTACTATAGTGAGGAACCCAGTCGGGAGGGAAGGAGGGAGGAGGGGGAAAGGGGTGGCAGGGGTGAGGATGGGGGACAGGACCGGGAGGGAGGAGGGAGGGGAAGTTAGTTGCTCTATCATTTTTTAGTAACAAATTATCTTCTCTGTGTTTGTTTTCTTTGTTTCAATTTTACATTTAAAATGTAACTTTTAGTACTGTACTTTTAATGTATTTTCAGTAACTGTTATTCCATTCACTATCACGCTGATGGACATCTTCCTCTGCTAGTGTACAGAAATAGTTGAAAATTGTAGAAAAACTCTAAATTGATGGACATACTGTTCCATTAGTGCACTTACTCATTGAAGTTATCATTTTGGACCAATAGTTCGGCACTGAGAAGAGGGAGCTAGCCCTGTAGTCCTTAATTTCTCTCATGATGTCAGAAACAAAGTCTCACCAAAAAATGCCACTGGTAATCGCTGAATTTTGAAAACGAATGCCAAAAATCTCCCTTCGCATAAGACTATGTGAATCTTAAACTTCACCATGATCACTTAAACTGTCAGTTTACAATCACCTCTCACACAGCTTCACCACAAAGCTCTGACTGACTCAGTGTGCCCCTCCACAGTCCCCTATTCCGTGATCCGAGCCCTACTCAGCTATGTCTGTTACATGAAATACTACCTACATGAATACATATCAAGATGAACAACCCAGCTGTCATCGGAAGCCTGAGGACTTCATCCATGCACATGTTTTGTTAAAAGAAATTTTACAGAGGGACAATGAAATTACAAGGAACAGTTATGTTCGTACAAGCTTGTAAACTTCAGCCCTGTGTTTTTCTTTTAAAAGATAACATTATTATTTTGTATCTTTGTGCTACAGTAACATCACCTAAGAATTGTCATGGCTCACAGCCTAACAAACCTGCATTGCAATAAACAAACCAAAAAATCCAACACTACTACACAGATTTTGCTTATCAATCAACAACATAGATTAAATGAAACAGAACAACAAGAGGAAATAAATGATTGCCACCTTTTATAATGTTCAACTGGTATTACCTCTACTTTATTTAGAGACAAGAAAGAATGAAAAAAAAAAAAAAAAAAATCTGCTTTCCAACCATCCTAAGCATTTTTTCCGGTGACATTTCATTGAACTATATGCAGACCATTTCTGTCCTGAACCCTACTTTGCATATTTATTCTTCCTGTCGTAAGAAATGCTTGTCCTATTTGCACAATTTACTATTAAGTACAACTGGTTTATGCACTTGTGCTGACAGAGAGGATTGTACAGCACGATACACACATGCTGTTGCCAAGTCCTTTGCCTCAAATTTCCCATGCTTTCAGCTTTTGCTGTTCCCAACGAAAAGAAATTTTTAGTGCTACCCAAACAACGTGAACATGGCAACGGCTGTTTTGGGGCAAATCTCAGGTCCATTTAGCCCAGGACCATGGCAGTCACTGGCAGTCGTCAGAGGTAGTGACCTAGGGAAAAGCCCCATATTAGGACAATTCTTAAATACTCCAGTAATTCCCTGTAACACTTTTCTGACTCCGGCAATCTGTGGCTCAAAGACTTAATTGCGAAAAAGAGACTGGGAACGCTGGCATACGACAACAGACTGCTTCAGAAGGGCTGGGAGGCAGAAGAGGAGATGGCATATTTCAAAAGGGAAAAATATGTGCCCTCATCACACACACACATGCTACTTCATTCCCCCCAACAGCGTTTCTTGCTCCCGATATTGCCTTTGCCCTCAAAATGTGCTGGTTTCCATATGGAAGAGGTGGCAAAACTGAAAGCGTTTTCCTTCTTTCCTCACAAAACCTCCTTCTGACTGGAGTTGGCCTCCTGTTCATATTCCACTTGACTAAACCAATCTTTGTCTCCTCCCACACTAGCTCCATCTGCCGCCCGTCTCTCCAGCAGAGCCAGATGCCAGCAAAGCAGACTACTGTGGGAGGAGAAAGTTCTGTCGCTGGAATTTCTTCCCTACACCCTGCAGGGGGCCAGTCTACGAAGCCCGGAGAGGAGACCGGAGAGCAACTTCCTCTCTTCCACGCCGCTTTCCCCTCCTCATCAGTAAAGAAGGCAGCTGAGGACATGAGCAAAAGAAGGGTAAAACTTCAACGCGCGCCCTGAAACGTTTGACTTTAGTATTTATCTCGCAAAAGTGTCACAACTGGGCTCCAGACTTGAGCATAGCACACACCACATAAAGGTGTAAGAAGACACAAGTCCTGCCCCAATGAGCTTACAGTCAAACAGAAGCAGAGACACACATTTGTGATAAGGAACGGACAAGACTGACTAGAGAGTAGATGACAGAGAAAAAAAAAACACCTGGTATTTATAATCGGGAGAGATCTTAATGATGGAGGTGAAAGGACAATACTTTCTGGAGAGATACTAGTCAGAGAGAGAAGCTATGGATGTGTGGTGGATGAGAGGAAGACTGCATGTGGCAAGGGAAACTGCCTGTAGAGAGGGAAAGACTAGAATGAAAGCAGACATGGGGAAAGACAAAATGATTTTTTATTCGTTTGAGGCAATCTTGCATGAGGCAGAAGGAGAAGAAGTACAGGTAAGAACTTTAGACAAAAAGGGAGACTGTCTAGGGACAGAGGAGCATCTGCGGGAAGAGCCTTGCCAGGGACGGTGACAAGAATGAGCGTCACCGAGTGAGAACAAGAACTGATGTAAAGCAAGCAAGCGTGCATATGTGTGAGACGGAGGGAACGACACAGACTTCATTTCTCTGAGAGAAAGAACTGTGGGAACCCAGGAGACCAAAGAGACTAGAAACAAGATTAGGAGCAAGGGTGGTGTATGGGGACAGCAGAAAGTTTGGAGTGGGGCTGGCAGGACAGACGAAAGTGAGGAAACACAGGGATCTAACAGCAACCCAGATTTATGTATTAGAAGCTGAAAGAGCACATGGAAATTGAAGAGACACATAACAAGAAAGATGAAGAAATTGAATAGACAAGGAAAGGAAAAGAGAAATACATCACATTGAAACAGACTAAGAGAAAGGGCTCACAGCGGAACGGATGGAGTGACAGGAGGGGGGGAAGAAGAGGAGAGAATAAACGCAAAGATGATAAAGAACATTAGCTAATAAAGGGCATTATGTAAAAAACCCCATACAGGAAAACTAGGAGTGTATATAAGAGTGACTGGAAATGGAAGTCCACTGAATTCTCACTGTCACTGTAAACTCTTAGGGCTTGCCACATCTAGGTATCCCCACACTTTAATCTTCTTCTTCACTTGGAAAAATTCTGTTTCCTGGTCCTCCCCACCCTCTAACTTTTGCGCTGCAGTCGCACCTTTATGCCGTTTGTTTCCCTATTTCCAGCGGCAACTCTTTTGTTGCGTTAAAACGGGGAAAAGACGGTATTTTGTCAAACACTCTACCACAAAGAAGCCTGCCAAAAATCTCGAGTTCCCTTCCCCCTGGCCCCGTAACGCTCTTTCATTCATTCTTCTTATAAAAATAATAATAATTAAAAAAAGGCTAGGGAAACTCAGCCACACAGCGGTATGTGAAGTCCAAGATACTCACAGAGCCTTCCCGCTACGC
>JAHREE010000563.1:2492994-2540724 GCA_033628505.1 Tringa tobata
GACAGCCCCCAGGCCCGGCGTCCCCCTGCCGCCGCTGAGGGGCCGGGGACCCGCGGCTCCTCCCCGCCCCCGGTTGGGCCGAGCACGCCGGGGGCCGCGGCGCCGGGAACGGCGGGGAGGGAGGAGCGCCGGGTGAGGGCGGCAAATTGAAGCGGCTGGAGGGTGGCCGGGGCGGTGTGAGGTGGATGGCGCTGAGGGGAACGCCGCCCTTGGCGGGGGAAAGGACGGTCGCGGGGTCACTGAGGTGTCCCCCAGCCGTTTGTTCTTCCGCTGCCGGGAAGAAGATCCACAGTCGCTGCTGAGAAAAGCTCACAGGACGTGAGGTGGCGTTGGCAGTGGGACAAATCAAGCCAGCCCAAAATTTGGGTACTGAGCTGATGGGAAGCCCTATTTTAACGGGTCCGAACATACGGTCGAATATTTAAGGGAAAACTATGTGTAAATTACCTATAGGGTAGGCAAACTTCACGCTGATGTTCAAAAGGCCTTGTGGTTATGGCAGATAAACTACTCCTGTGGTGATTTTATGGTTATTGCAACGTTTTATGCAGCCCTTCGGTTCGTTACCCACCCGAAGGAAGGTGGGCTGGTCCACGTGGCCAGTGAGGCAATTTAAAAATTCCGAGGTTTGAAAATCTATCTTATTTTTGGTTATTAACAAAGATGCGAAGATACTTGATCATGATACATACAAAACAGCCTGGAAGTACAAACACACACGTACCTGCCAGATGAAATCTCCTTACTCAGATAGTTGAGGTCAATGGCCAAAATTAAAACGCATGCGGATTAGATGTGTACAGTTTTGACACCACCTAGGAGTAGGATGTAAGAATGTGGAAGGTTCTACATCATTTGATATCTTAAGAGTAAGGCGGTTATCTCTGAAGAAGTCATGTTCTGCCTCACCAAAAGTAATAGTATTTAAGCAGAATTCCTTATCTGATATACTTTGTTCATATTACCTACTTGATCATAAAGGCATTTTCTATTCTTCAGATTGTTGGCGATGTGAATAGTGAAATCACGAGATACTGAGCTGGCAGCAAGCTAGAAGGACCTGTTAGCACTTTGGTGGCCAGTATCAGAAGTCAAAATGATCTTAACGAATTAAAGAAATGTCTTGGAACCATCAGGAGGAATCTTAATACTGACAAATACAAATTACATGTGGGAAGAAAAATCAAAAAGTAAAAGCAAAAGGATACTGGTAAAACAGCAGCACTTCAGGAAAGAATCTGGGGGCTGTAATGGACTATAAAGTAAATATGAGTCATCAACGTGATACCGTTAAAGAAAAAGATGGGACAACCTCATTGTGGGGTGTATTAATAGGTGTGCAGTACATCTGACAGGACAAATTATTTTTCTGCTAGAGATTGATGAAGCCAGCTTTGTTTGGTCTCAAACTAAGGACAGTCCAGAGGAAAATAACAAAATATTAAAACATTTTGCAGGTAATGTGTAAAAATTGAAAGAACGCTATTTATTTATTCTGAGAAGACTGAGCGTAAATGGTCTCTTTATATGGAAAGCGTTGCTGTGAAAAGAACAGAGAGATTTCATTCTTTCACGGTTTGGGATGAAGGAAAGAATGAATCAAATTATTCAGAAAGTTCATACTCAGTGTTAGACAAAACTTTCTAAAATATGATGGTAGTAGCATTTGGAACAAGATACTTTGTGGGAGTGTGGAATCTCTTCCATATAGAGGTTTGATAGGCAAGAATATCACAGCTCTCCTCTCTCCAGTCCTAGGGCAGTGGATTGTATTACGAGATCTAGTAAACTGTTTTGCTTCTAGTACATGAGGAATTTCTTTCCTTTTATTAACTCTGAATTAATCACTGTGCTTGGTGTAAGGGAACACTAACTCACTAACTCTATACTGTCCCTTTTGTTTTTTCCTTTTCTCCTAAGGGACCTCCTTCTTGTTTGTGCTCTTAGTGAGCGCAATATCTGCTTTTGCTGGTGTAGAGTCTGCCATTAGTGTAATACCCAGAAATGGAAACAGAAATGTAAATAGATAAGTTACTGTAACTGGAATGTCATTCATCTGCCCTGTCAGGACTGCTGTGGCTATTTTGAAGAGCAAGGGGCCATAAATACAGCTACATCCTTCCTTTAACACTGTATCTGTTAGAAGAAGAAAGAAGAAAAGCAATGGTATGAGTAGAATGGTGGAGAACAAAAGCACCTGTGTATCTGTCAGTGTGTTTGAGGAAGAGAGGGGGAGAGGACACAGGTAAAGAAAGAGATTGGGAAGGAAAGAGAGTAGCAATGTGTGAATATGAGTGCCAAGGGAAGAGACAAGGCATGTGAAGGACAGAGGAGATCTTTGAAGTGAAAAATATCATTCAGGAATGCTTGTGTGAGGGAGGAAGCGCTAGCAAGGATGGGAAAGGGCTTTGAATATTTATAAGTGGTGGTCAGGAACACACAGGAGTAGGGTCAGAGCCTCAGGGGACGTGTAACAAGGTAAAAAGAAATAGTAAAGAATTTAAAACTCCATGCAGAGGGCTGTTTGTAGATATGTGTGTACGAGATTATGAGAGAGATTAAAGAAAAGGCAGAAAAAAGCAACAAAGATGAAAGGGTGAGTAAACAAGTAAAGAAGGAAGCAGAAAAATGCAATGGGATGAAAATGAAAAATGAAATGGGAGTTGTTTGTTGAAGTACTTGAATGATTCAAGTCATATACCTTCTAAGTGGCTTGCAGATTTTTATCTTTATTAAATACCAATGTGATTTTTCTGTTCTTGCCTATAGCGGTTACCATCAGTAATTAGTAAGCAGAGAGCAGGTTTGTAGGGAAGCAAAACTGAAAAGCTGAGATTTCCATTTAGTTCTACATTTTTTAACTTTTTTTAAAAGCAGGAAGAAGTCTTGTGTTCTGTGCTCCCAACCAGCCCATTTACCAACTGAGTTTCTTAGACTCTGTAGAATATATACTGCAGACACAGATGTCATTAAACATTCCCACGTCCACCTTTGAACACAGGGCAAAAATCTTCCACTTTACTGTATATCAATTTTGAATAGAAATTCATATCATAACTAAAAAATAAAAAATAGCTAAAAAATGAAAATATAACGTGTTGTTCTTTCTGCATTTTGTGTTGCTTAGCTGCTGATAGTACCAGCTGGAACTTTTAAAGAGAAGAGAAGTTCATTAAAAGATATAGTAAACTGCAAAGATTGAGGGTAGATATCACATATCTCACACATCTATATTCATCTCACACTGCTATATTTAGTTCTGGTTTGGAAAAAAAAATGTTCTAAACACCTGGCCTTTTACTCATGGAATGAAACTTTCATAGATGTGTCCGTATGGATTCTTTTTCGCTGTTTGAAACGTCCTACAGGACATGAAGGCAACAAATGAGTTTAACAGGAGGGAACGTTGCATTGAATACGTATTCCTGCCAGGATCCCACTCATCTTGCCCGTCGTCAGGTATCGAGGATTCTTTATTTCCACAAGGCATAAGACCTCTCTGGTCAGGAAGCAGAACTGACTTATACCACAAGTGCGCTTTACTGTGTTGTCTTATGGCTCTGCTGATGGCTTTATAAAGAACCTAAGTACAAATAAAGATGAATGGCAGTGTAAAACCTGAAACCAAATTGCTGTAGGGTCACAAGGAGAATGTCTAGAACCATAAAGGTCAGTAATATTTCAGGATGTTTTGGTTCGTGTTTGGTTGCGGTTTTTCACAAAAGGCCAGTGAAGTCAGAGAGGGAGAAAGTCTGAAAGTGTAAACATTTTTTTTTTAAAATATGAAATTATAAATTGAATTTCTAATTCACAGAGTCATGATATCACAGACTAATTTAGTTTCAACAAGACCTCTGTAAGTCATCTGTCTGCACAAAGCAGAGGCAACTCAGGTTTAGTTACTCGGGTGCTTGTTCGGGGACTTACAAATCGAGTTCGTCTCACCCAAGCATCATTTTCTAACCTGCAATATGATTTCTCTGTCTCAGGGGGATATTTTGAGGGTAAAATCTCTTCTGTAAGGCATTTGTCAGGCCTCCAGTTATTCTGGTCTTTGTAGTGACAACACCCATTTCGGCAGGTAGAGTAAGTGTCTCCTTATCTCTTGAAGGCAGGAGAAGCGGCCAAGAGAAACAGGTACAGAAAATACAATTCTGCAGCTGAAGACAAAGAGAAATACATTTTAAAGACAAAGAAGGTACGCTGAGAAATGGCTTCTGAAACAAAAACATCAAGAAAAACACAACAATAATAATAAATTCTCTTTTTTTGATCATAAAATTTTCATAAGAACGCTTCTAGGAACATGAGTTAATATTGCATTAGTGAAACACAGATCCAAAAATGCACTGAAGCAGCCATGTCCTTACTTATTTACTCTGTGTAACTCTTCATATCAAACTATTTTCTCTGCTTTGTGACAATTTTCATGCTGCTGTTTTCTCTCCCACTCCTGATGCATTCTCTCCACGCTTTCTGATTTTTGCCTTAGTCTGCAGAGCAAGAAAGGCCCATTCTAGCATCACGTCCATCAGCAATTTCCCAACATATATATCTCTCAAACTAAGGGATAGACTAGTTGGGGTTAGAAGGGACCTTTAAAGGACATCTAGTCTACCCCCCCTGCAACGGACAGGGACATCTTCAACAACAATTAAATCCTTTACAGCCAAAGGCTTGCCAAGAGCTCTAGCTGTTCTGCTTCCTGTGGACTGGAGTGTTGGCTATTCTCTGGGATTACAGTTGTGTGGGAATGGCAGTTTGGTGAGTATTGTAAAGTCTTAGCAATTTGCATTGAATGTTATCACCTTCTTTTTTACAAGGTGCCTCGTGTATCAGTTTGATATCGTTAACAGCGACGAGAGGAACGCGATGCACGGAACAGAAATAAATAGCGCAGGGCGACGGCAGGGAGTCTGACAGATTTGAGGAGGAAAACATAAGGAGTTCTGAGAGAATACTCCGGCATAGCCAAATGCCTTGAAAAGTAACAAAGTCCTCGTAGAAATATTGAAGGGTTTGGTCAAGAAAGAAACAAACAGGTGCCTGTCATAAATACTATGTTTTCAAAATTGTGCCAAGGTCGAGTTACCCTGTGGCTTCTATAACTTAAACACTTAACTTCTATAATTTAAACACTTCTATAACTTAAACTTAAAAAGCCTCTATAACTGCATATCAAGGTGAATCTGGAATGGAAGGTAATTATCCCAGTTTGTGTTGCTCTAACCTGTCTGGAAATTCCGCATCAACATAGTTAAAATGGACCTTTTTTTAAAAATTACTCTATTAATTAACCTCCCCAATTTAACTGTTCTTGCAGCCTGTGTCATTTATCTTATTGTCTACGGAAATTAGTTTAACATTGTCCGTTTTCAGCTTTCAGCACACTACCTAGTGCATTTTTTCCTCCCCATATGTTTACAGCAGAACTGAATGTTGGAAATGTTACCTGGGGAAAGATGAGTCTTGGCAACAGGAGTTTGGGAGGAATAGCGTTGCATTTGGCACTTGAAGAGTAAACCTGAGACTGTGGAATTTCATAGATGGATTGTATGCATCTTGCAAAATGAGTAGCAGTAAAATAGATAGCAATGTTAACATTTAAACATCAATGGTGAGTTTCAGAGTTAATTACCAGCGTCGTTAATGAAATCACTGCATCTCTTAGAGTTATTGTTCTGCAGACTCAAGAAAAAATTATTAAACATGGTATATATATTCAAGGGGTTTTTATCATCACAGGGTAATTTCTTTAGATATTTGCTTTTGTGTGAATTAAAGTTTAGGTTCTAAAAAGCAGTTTGGCTGCTTTGGTAGCCCAAGAACTGGAGTTACTCCCCTCGAAAGCATCAGACGCTTATCACTCCTTAAGATCATTTTAGTTTATACCATTCATATATGAGATTGTGGATCAACAAGAGCTGAAAGAAGAGTTTAGGAAAGAAGAAACTACACACTGCTTGTAAAGAGAGAGCACTGTTAACAATAGAAAATGTGTTTTAAAAGGACACACCTGAAAATGTGTCTGAAGAGGCCAGCCTGCAGGGAATGGCAGAGTTTGCTCAAGGTTAAGCTTATGTATTAGTCCATTCTGAGATGCAGGTACACCCAAAGTGACAGGTACTTATCTGACAGAAACAAGTATTCAAGTGGGAGAGGAAATATCACTCACAGAGGATTCAGTTTCTCTGTGTCTGTATGCCTCCAACTACAGCCTGTTTTCCCTTTTTATTGGCAACCTTTCTTCCATGTTAGGGCTCTCTTAGCACCTTCTTGCTATAATTGGTTAATCTTTTATCGTCTGGGAAATAGTTCTCAGGTCAAAGCTGTAAAATAATGCTTATGAGACTAGTATTAAGCTTCCATTTGCCATTTCAATTTTTTAACTCAAGTGCTCATGGTCTAATAAGCAACACTGAACAATTTTAGAAATGCAGCTTTTAAGTGCAGCAATATTGAAGTGTGTGTGTGTTTTTATAAACCTACTTATCCCAAAGTGAAAAAAGTTGGGAAGGTGAAGGGAAGGAAAGATTCAGAAAATGAGTTCTTTAGAATAGTGGGGCAGACAAGTTTACCAGGGCTACGCTATCTGAAAATGCATTGCATGCTTACAGGATCTGGAATCATAGAATCATTCAGGTTGGAAGAGACCCTTGGGATCATCAAGTCCAACCATCAATCCTAGTCTGCAAAGTTCTCTACACCATATCCCCCAACACCACATCTAAACGGCTCTTAAACACATCCAGGGATGGTGACTCAACCCCCTCCCTGGGCAGCCTATTCCAATGCCCGACCACTCTTTCTGGGAAGAATTCTTTCCTAATGTTCAGTCTAAACCTACCCTGTTGGAGCTTGAAGCCATTCCCTCTCGTTCTGTCATGAATTACCTGTGAGAAGAGACCAGCATCAACCTCTCTACAGTGTCCTTTCAAGTAGTTGTAGAGAGTGATGAGGTCTCCCCTCAGCCTCCTCTTCCTCATGCTAAACAGTCCCAGCTCCTTCAGCCTCTCTTCATATGATTTGTTTTCCAACCCCTTCACCAGTTTCATTGCCTCCTCTGCACTCGCTCCAGCACCTCCAGATCTCTCTTGTGTTGAGGTGCCCAAAACTGGAGACAATACTCCAGGTGTAGACCTCAGCAGTGCTGAATACAGGGGGATCTAGTTGCATCATATAGATGATTTTACCTACTTTTGGGGAATATAAATTTGGACCTGACTTAAGTTTTCTTTTGCCCAAGCTCCTCTAGCTAAATAATGTTCAGTTCCTCTGTTTCAAACACGGTTTACTTCTCATTTAGAGCAATGTGAACACTCTCCTGACTCTTACAGGTGTTCTTTATTTTATACTTGTTCTGGAAGGAGAGGATGGGGATTGATTTTAAAGTAATTAGGCCTAAACTGAATTTTACCCTGTTAACTTTTTTCATCAGTCAAATTTCATGGCCATCCTGGCTGTTCTTTGCTATTTCAGTGGCAGTCATGACCTTAGCAACAGCAATTTTAAAAATTTGCATAAAATATGTGGAACAGGGTGAAGATGCTGGTGCAGAAGTGATTGTTGGGAAAAGGAGGAAATTTCTTAGAATCTGATGCCACAATATTATTGTTGCATTTCTGGAGGGAAAGACCTCACGTAAAGGCATACACTTCAAACCCATCCGTATACGTGATTTTATTGTAGGTGTGTGTAGAGCTACAAAAAGAGATTTAAATTCATTGTATTTCTAGTGTTGTATCGGGCAAAATTACAATGAAGAAAAAGATGGGAAGATGAAGTGGTGAGGCACAACTGAAGGTTATTAGCCTTGAAAAGTCTCTTTATGCATGCCTACTGGTAAAAGTGACACTGGCAAGGAGTGAGATTGTGTCTGTATTTTGGGAGGAACACAGAGAAAGTAGTTAGATTATGGTGTGGACTCTTGTAAAGTCTTACTGGTTCAGTTTGATGTGACCTGTATAACTCAGGTGCAGAAAAGACACAAAAACTATTGAAGATTTTTGCCCCACCATACCCCCCCCCCTCTCCAATTTTGCTTTGTACAATGCATGAGCACAAACACAATCCTCATCTTTGTAATGTTTTGAATTATCTTTCATCAAGAAAGCCACTATTTATATATTTTTAAATTTATATATAATTTCAATTTTCGTTAATCTAAGATGTACCAGTTTTAATATCTTTCCTCAGTCTTCCTTCTGGGATTTTTCTGGTCTTCTCAATTTTATTTTCTTCTAACTTCTCTATTGCAAGACACTTCATAAAAACACAAGAGCTGGCTATACAATATTTCCATATCATTAAGGGGGCTCCCAGTAGAGATCCTAAGCATATGTTCTTACTCATGCACAAATGAAGAAGAGGCAGAATTACGCTTAGACCTTCAGCTTGAGAGAGGCTTCCAAATAGTCCTCATACTTTCAGGATGAAATTTCAAGGCAGATTTGAACACCTAGTTCTCATTAATTTTTATGGGAACTGGACAAACCTATCCCACAGGCATATTTGAAAACAGTAGGCTCATACCATCTATTTCATTGTCCTGTACTGGAAAAGATGAAATAAAAATGAAAAAAAGGAAAAATAGTAGAATTAGAAAGAGACTTGCTAATACAGATAATTATTTTTAAAAGTGCATTTAGTGCTGTTTATTAAGTTACTTAGTCATCGCCCGAGGCTTATACAGGGATTACATTAATTGATTGATATTGCAGTTGCCTAACTTATTAACTGCTCTGAAAGCCTTTTTTTACTGTTCATATTACTTAGTATTATTATCGTTATTACTGTTTCCAGCCATTCATACTGAAAAATCACCTTCGTATAGTAACTGGGCTTTTTGGAGGTGAGGGGTCTTTAGACTTTCAAACCTTCATCTCTCACTGATCCTACGGCAGATGTACTTTTTAGGAAGTTTATCACATTTTGTTAGGACATTCCCATGTTTATCATTACAGCTTTGAGACTGAAATTCATAAAACGATTTAGTTGGAAATTTGTTTATTTTTATGTTGTTTGTGCTTCATTTTTTGCTTAAGTGATGTTAAGATCCATATACTCATAGTGTTCAAGTGTCTAACTCTAAGCTTTGTGCTTGTTTTTCTTCCTTAGACAATGTAGTTCTGAGCAAAGGTTATCATAGGAGGAGCTGAAACCTAAAATTTAAGGGTTAAAAATCTAAATACCCACAGAGAGAAAAATTTTATTCAAACCATATAAGTGATCAATAACCAAAAGAAAATAGCTAATTTTACATTTAGATGAGGAATTCAAATACATCTGTAAGTATATGATCATACAGAAAATATTCAGGGACCATGAATAATTGTCATCTGACTTATGAAGCTATGAAGGCTCATACAATAACTGGAAATTCCAGTAAGTGTTCTGCAAATAACCTGTGGATTAAAAATCATTTGCTTAAAAATTCAGCTCTAAAAAGTGTAGAGCAGATAGATGCATTTCCAGCTTTCAGGTGAGGATTCAGATCAATATGCTGTAGACTGATATTTTCATTGTTTTCAGTGGGACTAACTTTTGCAATCAAAGGACCTGTCTCAGGAAATCTATATTTGACCTAAATAATTTCCGGTAGCACAGTACAACCAAATTCTTCGCTAATGCATAAGAGAACAGATTAATGTATATGTGACAAGCACTAATAACTTTGAATACTAAATAGTGTTTAATTTTTATTATATGAGTTTCAGGTAAATGCAAAGACTGTGGAACTTAGGTCTTCTGTCTAACAAGATTACTTCACTATTCAAAAGTGGTTCTGGTATGTAAATTTTACAAATACTTAATGAAATTTAAGCCTTTTTCCTAATCATGCTATGCAGTTCCTTGGATTCATATTAACTTTTTCCCTTTTAAATCATGATATAGTTAGCATGGTTTGCCAACACATACCACATATTCTTAACTGTTTTCTTTAAAATAGTATCACTGGATATGTGCTTTTCCAACACTCAGGAATTTCAGGTTACTTGACAGTACTTCATACAATGATATTTGGCATCATGGTATTGAACTGGCACCCAGGAATCTCCATTTTCCTACTTTCCTATATCATCAAAACAGTTCACATTTTGCATTTTCAAGATTTGATAGTTCAGTTCCCAAATATACGTAACTGTTTGCTCTATGTGTTTTAGCTGAATGCTCTGTTTCCCACGAAAGCACTTTGTTGCCATGACGAAACAAATATTTCCATTTTACTTGGTACATTCACCAGTCAGTTTAGTACATGTTTTCCATGGAGGGCAGCATGGATTTAAGTCTGAAAATATGGGACAATGCATGACTACGTGATGAAAAAGGTTCCTTTCTTAATGTAGCTTTTCGAAATACAGCTCTTTAACAGTATATCATCATGTTGATTTTACACAGTCTAGAAGGAATTACCAGAAGAGTAATCAACCAGAAGAGGTTGAAAAAATATTGACAACCTTTAGTTTTCATATTTTTGTGTCAAACTGGAAAGGTGATGCATTTCTGTCCCAGCTGACCCATTCGGGGAAATAGCTTCTCTGAAGGTCTATTCCATGTTTTCATTATTGATTTAAACAATGAAATGAAGGGAGTAGCGATGCAATTTACAAATGGCACAATATTTGTGGAGTTTGCAAGTATTCTGGAGATCAATGTATGTCAGAGAAAAGATCTCAAATCTGATTAAATTTAATGATGATGAATATAAATACTTCCCATACTTGGGAAAGATGTTATATAGGCAAATACAAAAGGAGGAAGATCAATGCAAGAAAGACTACAGAACAGCATAGATGTGCCATAATCTGAATTAAGGTTTATAAAATGTTACCAAAAAAGGGCAAATACCATTCTGGGAACGGATCATGGAGAACTGACAGTTCTGAGTGAAATTTTTACTTCCTTCCTAAGTCCTGGCAAGGCTTCAGCTATAAGTTTAGGTTTGGGCACCATTCTCTAAGAGAAAACAAACAGAAAGGAGTAACGAAGTGATCAGAGATTTAAAAGGACGTGAGAAAAGCTTTTGTCTTGGACTGAAGATTGGATCAGTATAGCCTAGAAAGGAAGTCAGTGCAGAGGACATGGTAATGATGTCTGCAAAACTGAACAGGTGCCATGAAAAGAATTTGTTTATCCCTCATCACTGTGGGATAAATTTGACTTAATTTCAAACCAAGATATTTAGTATAGGCATTTTTTTTCCTTGCTGTAATAATATGTAAACATTGGAAGAGGTTACTTAGAAAGGCCAGATAATTTTTAAAAATAAGAATTTTCAAGTTAGTCCTGCCTCAAAGCAGAGTAGATTGACCAAATGACCAACACATTGAATTATCTTTTTAATGAATTATAGGTATACAATGCCATCAACATTTAAAAAATAGAAAATTTATATTTGATCTGGATTTAAGTTTGTATAGAATTATGTTTTTTTCATAGGAAGAATTTTTTATTTGTTCCACTATTTGAGAATGTGAGAATGAATATAGGGTGAAGAAATATTTGCATTTCTCCTGTTCATAAATTAAATTTATTTGTTAAAGATAAGTTTCTTAATTATTTTTTTTGGTGGTGGTTTTTTTTTGTCAGGAAAGATCCTCACATGATGAGAAGGTTTGTGGGCTTTTGTGGAACACATTAGTGTGCTGACTAACGGGACTACTCTTTGATACACTAGCATTCTCTCCCTTCATTTTTGCTGACAAATGATATATTTTTCCTTAGCTCTTGGAACTAAAAGCTTTTCATTTAATGATTAAAAATGTACTTGCTTGGAAAGGTATGAGCTTGCCATTCTGAGAACATGATGACAACAATATGATTGTGATGTAATTACAGTATGTACAGTTTTGGGAAGTGATCTCATTTTTCAGAAACCCAAAGCTCCTCATAGTAGTTCCCAGTATAGTCTGTAAACTTGCCTTTACAGATGCAAAAAGGCTAAAGTTTGTCGGGACCCTATGGAGATGTCAATAATCAGACCGTAGCCATCTTTTAAGGCATCTTGTTGCTCTTCTCAAAACATGGACTTCAATTGTTAAATATACTGACCGCATCAGCTTGTTTTCTAGATAATTTTTCCTATATTCGTAGATGAATAAGTTAAGTAGTTAAAATTAAGTGTTTCTGGTATATGAATATAGATAGTCTCTTCTAGCCACTTTTTTTCTTTTATCCCCAGGAACAGATGCCACTTGCCAGTGCATGTGTTGCCATTTGGAGGAGAAAAATGCAAGAACGGGATAACTTTTGAACCTTGGTCCACAGTATTGAAGACCACCCTGTTATTAAGGCAGCTGAAAAGGGGTCATTTCAAGATGAGCAGTGATACTGCTCACCATCTCATTCTTCTCCTTGCTATTTGCAGTAATAAGCTGGGTGCCTTATTCAGCCTAAATGCCTACAGCCAGGAAGACCACTGACTTAGTTTCCGTAATGAAGACAGGGAAGAAGAAGAAACAGCACCTCTGAGCGTGTAGTGCCTTATAAACAACTCATGGCCTGTATGGCTAGAAACCTTTCACATGAGTAGAGCAGTAGACAGTATGGCATAGAAAAGCAAAATATGACACCAGTGCTGTTTAGAACAACAACCAAAGTGAGGCATGCAAGGACATGACCTTGTGTTGAGTAACCTACTCTTTATGCAAGTAATTTTCATTAAGGTAATCTAGCGAATACAGGAAATTATTTCTGTAAATATTCATTTAAGTTCTTTAATGAATTCACTTCAGCATTGTATTTCTTGGTTGTGTTTCTCTATGAATATTCTAATGAACTAGAATTAGAGTGCAGGATTGTCCTTATTTGGTTAGTTAGCTATTTTTAAGTAGTGCATTTAAAGGAAATGCTGGAGAATGTTTAAGGAAGACGAGTCTTGTACCTGAAAACAAAACTAGTCATGGTAATTCAAATATATTGCAATTGGAAACCTCATCAGCTGCAGATAAATGGAAAACAAACAAAAAATGTCCTAGTAACCAGATTTTCCCTTTCAAAATGTGTGAGGATACTAACGGTATTCTTTAGTGCCATCTCCTTCCTTTGAGCTATTGTCTGGAATTAAGCTGAAACAGCTCCAGGGACTTTATTTCTGTGGCCCCCAGTCAAAGTCTTTTACTTATAATTTCCTTGGAGGGAGAGGGAAGATAATATCTTTCCCCCCCTGTTTCTGTTCTCTTACCATACTCACTCATTATAGTCAAAGAATTTGCAATTGTTCCCACTTCATACTGCTCCAAGTGGGAAAAAATCCTCTGACAAGTACATGTGAAGAGCCAGAATCTTTGGGTCTTCTTTCCATTTACACATTCTCCTCAGAAGTCCCATCCTAAAATTATGTATAACACTTCACCAAGTTGGTGAAAATGAATTTGCTCTGTGATTCTTAGGGCATAAAGATTAAAGAAACAAAAGTAACTCTAGTCATCCTGCATCTTTCGTATCTGAGCCATCAACAATTAAGATGAAGATAAATGAACAATTAGTTCTTTAAAAATGTAGTCATTACACAAGATCTTTTTGTTTGTTTGGGGTTTTTTTTCAGCTACGTTGCTATCCTTTTTCACTGCTGCTTCCATATGGACTCTGATGAATTATATAATTAGTTGTGCATCAGACCAATGTGAAACTTTGACTTCCTCTACTTTCAGGTATTTCTGATAATTTTACTTCATATCTAATTGTGCATGAGACTCGACATACTGTAACAGAATGCTCCAGGAAGAGTTTCACTAATAGTAGGTTGTAAATTTTCAAGTTTTTCCAACTGTACAAAGTCTACATTGCTTTCCTAGATGTAGGTCATGGTAAAACTTAGTCTACCCTTCATAATACTCCTTCTTTTGCTTGTAGAATATACGATCACTTACCTATGGAGCTCAGATTATCTATAAAATAGTAGAGAAAAGAGGAAGGAAAGCAAAAGAGTAGTGTGGGGAGAAAGTGGTAAGATTGAGAAGCAGCAGAGAGGCAGAACATGAGCTTACAATTTCTGATAAGTCCCTGAAGAGTATCAGCTTTCTCAGGCATCACCGTTTTTCACCGTTCCCTGTTAATGTCTCTGCCTGTTCCCCCATTCTTTGGGAGACATTTTCACTTTTGTGGTGAATGGAAGAAGGAATCTCTTCCCTGTTCAGAGTGGTAGGTTGTGTTTGTGACATCCCTCTGAAGACCACTTTCTATTGCTCCATAATAAGGAAAGAGCAGAGCATAAAAATACAAAAAAAACCCAAACAAACAAAAAACAAACAAACAAACAAAAAGAAACAGGGAAAGAGAGTGATTAAAGAAATGATGAGTCAAGCTGAATGGAGGAATATCCTTTTTAGATGTAGACAAGAGGTTGATTATATGTGGTAAGGATGAGATATTAGTGCATCTAAGAGAAAGCAGGAAAAATGATACCATCTGAGAACATTGTGATTGGAACAATGGAACGAAGAAATAATGAGGTAATAGGATGAGATCAAGAAGCGGAACTATGAGACTTTATTACTGCTTGACTGAATTGGGAGAAAAGATCTTTAGTCTGGAAATTGCCAGGAATACGTTGATGCAGCAAGGACAAAATTACTAGGAAAATGTTTAACAAAACCAAGATAAAAGAAAAGATATCTTTGGATTTAGTCAATTCTCTGCCTTACTAAAAAGTGAACTGTTGGTGCCCTGTAGCTGGGGATCCCAGTATATTGTTTGCCTAAATCAACAATTGCTGTGAGAATACAGTTGACAAATTATGCAATCTGAAAACTAATTTTAAACTGTAGATACAAAATAACAGTTAAATACCATTGTTAAAAATTGTTTAAAAACCTTGACATGTTTATAAGTGAAAGGTGATTTTTATGAATGTATTAGGCTTGTGTATGACAGGAGCAGAATAATATCAGATTAGAAAATATTCAGAATAACACAAGAAATATGTTGTAGAAAAATTTAATTCTTTATGAGTGATATGTAGGAGTTTTGTCTGCCCTTAAAACTCAGAAACATCAAACATGATTCATAAAATTCAAGCAAATATAAATTTATGCCTAATTTACTGATGCTGGATATAAATTTGCTAGGGAAAAATTCTCACTTTATTCAACTGCGAGAGCCTGACTAGTCCGTTGAAGAGGACGATCCAAGAGCTGAGAGCATGTACAGCAACGGGTGGGACAGTGCCCTCTCTGACAAAGGCACAGCCCTACTGCATCAGGTCAGGGTGAGGGGAGGGATAGGGTTCATCAAAAGTCCCAGATAAGGTGAGCCCAGAGATTCCCTCAGGAGTAACAGGAGACAGGGCTGGAAACAAAGCATGGATGTGAGGTCTGTCCAGGAACCCCACAAACCAGGACAGCAGGACACCTACAGGGTGTCTCAGGGTCACCTACAACATAACTCAAGACAGATCTGGGTCTCCAGCCATGAGCTTGAAAGAAACCCTGGTGCCCCTGGGCAGAGCGGGTGGGTGAAGGTCCAGGTGAGGCTGCTTAGGGTAGGTAAAGGCTATTAATGCTCTCAGGGCCCTGCCAATGTAAATCCAAAGTAATCCCATTCACTTCAAAGTGCAAGCAATGGATTTTACAGTAATCGGTTTCTCTCAGCCGAGAGAGAAATGGGCTTTCAAGCCCACTATGTGCTAAGAAATGGTTTAGACAAATAATGAGTCATTTAATAAATATTTATGTTGGTCCTTATTGTGTGACATAAGTCTTATTGATGGACTCCAAATATTAAAACAACACCCACCGGATATTTAAAACAAATTAAATGACCAAATTATGTTAATACTAGAATTGCTGCAGCATGTAAATTTGTGATATTTGTGAAGCCATGTTTTATTCCCATCAATCCATATGTCATAAAAATTCAGACACATCATATCCTAAAGAGACTTTCATTGATTCCTGTTGCAAATTAAAACATATAAAATATAATTCATTTTAGATAGAAAGGCCACATTTACACATATTTGAAGGGGTCTAACTACGCAGATTGATGCTCAGTACAATTTACAATGGCAAGTGAGGTTCATTAAACAGTGCTTTTAGAAGTCAATGAGTTAAGTACTTACTCTAGTGGGTTCTTTTTAAAATCTGTCTATGTTTTACTCACCTTAACTGTCTTTATTAGATTAGTCCCTTCAATTCTAATCTTAATAATGTCATTTGAAAACCTGTTGTATTCTTTGCATGCCCTGATAATTCTGTAGCACACTTCTGACAATATTTCCTTTTGTTCCCTTTCAGTGCTTACCCTACCTTTTTCTTTGATAGAGCATTATCCAAGATTTGCTCTGCGTCCCCACCAGAAGCCTTGCAAGTTTGACATGCTGGCTGGTTTCAGAAATTTCACCAAGCGCTGAAGCTGCAACGAAACATGAATATTGTCTGAGAGCGACTGAGACATAATAACACACGTACTGCAGCGTTGGAATGACAGTCACCCACTTAGTCTTGTTGTATGGTTTGGAACTTAGCAGGTGATGCTGTGCTTGCTTGTTTGGTGCCACTGCTAGGTAGATATTGAACCTTTATTGCAATCGACTTTACTCATTATTTAATGTAATACAAGAAGTTTCCTGTCTTCCAATGTAATTTGCATTTTATTATCCCCAACACATGCCTTGCAAAAAGTAACTCATGGGATATTTCTCAATCAAGGATATTTTCTGGTTCAAACTCACTGTTCTATGTTACAGATCATATGTTTTTTAAAATGTTTTCGGGATAATTTATACAACTGCAAATAAATAAATCCACTAGAGGGCAATAACATTGCTAATCTAGCTGAAATAACATTCCAGTTGATTAAAATATTTAAGTGAATAAGGAAAAGCACAGGAAACCATGTAAGTGACAGGGTATTCGTACTGACTCCAAGCTGGGAACACTACTTGTCCTGCTTCTTCAGTTCTCCTATTCCAGACACACAAACTAACACCCAGGGTAGATATCCTCAGATGCACTGACCCTCTATTCCATGCAGAAAAAATGGGAATATCAAAAGGACAATTTTGTAAGTAAAGGACTTCAGGAACCCTATTTTCCCAGTGTAATTTAACCTTAGATGTAGCTCTTCAGTCTTTAGCCTGAACAGTAATCACACATTCTACTAATTAAAATGACCTTTACTTACATAAAGAGGTTGGGAAAGTACAATAGTTGTCAAATTACCACCAGTTATTACCTTATTTAGCAAATCCCTTCCTGACCTGCAAAGTACCAATCAGAAAGACTTACCAGTGCCTTTAAAAATCTGTCCTTGGTATACGAGCTCTTACAGTAAGAGAAGGAAAATGTGAGTGAAGAATGGCAGAAGAGATAGAAGAGTAATTGGGAGTCTCTTTCTAAAATTTTTTGGCTGAAAGGAATGGCAGAAAAAATATCCCTGAGACCATACTACCCTATGTCCGCTCCGCTTCTCTGGCTCGTTCCTCAGAGCTTTGCTGGGGCTATGTATCATGCACGTTTCACATCCGATGAAATGAGTAGTAACTTCTAGAGTAAGTGAAAGCAACATTTTAATTAATTTATGAATGAAGTATCTGAAATCTGTTTTTCTTTACCTTTCTGACGCAAACCTGGCTGTTATGGAAGGCATATGAAGATGATGAATACAGTGCAATTTCAGATTTGTACTGGATAAATTGTAATGAGGGATTCAGACATATTACAGGTATATTTATAACAGTCTGCTCAGTTGTCTTGCTAGATAAATCTAATGCAAAACTGTCCATTTTGATATTACGGAAGTTTTGGTGGAACCACATGTATAATTAAATCATCTGCAAAATACAATAAAACACATGGATCTCATCAGCAAACTATCTCGTTTATATAAAGAATTCATATATCGATTATGTAAATAAAGTAGGGTAAAAAGGTGGAAAAAAACATCAGTAAATTAACTTTTGACTATGTGTACATTTAGTGTCGAAATGAATTATTAGTGATGTGTGAATAATTTGCAATAAATTTATAGGGTCAATATATCTTTTTTTTTTGTCTTTAGAATATTCATAAACATCGAATATGAACACATTTAAAACAGAGTGTTGAAGCAATGTTGGGCTCCCCTAGTCTTATTCTCACTGTTGCTTAACTGAACTCCCTGAAGGTGCAGTTCTAATAAAGCTCAGCATAACCGAGATGATTAAAACTGAGTGAAAAATAGGTATCATTGGTTTCTAGTGAACTTTTATTGAGAGAATACATTTTTACCAAAGCCAAATTTACCAGTTCTGAGTGAATTAAGAAAACCTAGAAACTGTATGATGATAGTCATTGGACTGCAATGGCTAACAAAAGTTTTTAAACAGTCTACTAGTCGTCTTCACCTGGAGCTTTCAACTTTGCTGCTTATTACCACAAAACACACTTCTGTGCTTTAGCATGTACATGTAGCATATGGCCCTCTATTTTCATGCCAAAAAAATCATTCTTTTATTTCAGTTTTGTCGCCATAATAAGTGATACATTACCTGGTCTCCTCACAACTAGGGAAGAGAAGCAGCCACTGAGGTCTTTGCAAACAATCCCAATACACTCATCAGGAGTTAGTGAGCTCCAGAGATTTTTTTTTACTCCCTGCACGATCGTTGTCTGTTGTCTACAAAAGGTAAAACCTTGAAAAATAGAAATCTTGAAAATAAATCACCTTCGTATCTTCATGGGTACTTTGGAGACCCTCCAGACTCAGGAACTCTGACAGCTCTTTTGCGGATTTGATTCCAAACAGAGCTCCCATAACAAAATATTGCTGTCCTGTTTGAAAGGAGTTGAACCATGTCTAACAGAGAAAACAAGAACTAGATGTGGATGGTTCATAAAGGTTGCACACAATTTTGTGTAAGGGCTATTCTGTTTGGTATTATGACAAAATTATCCCCTGCATAGTGTGCTTTACTCCAAGGAAAAATTGCTGTTACATGCGAATCCTGGAAATAGCAGCTGAGGAAAACATCAGGCAGGTGTCAGAGGTCTAGGCCTTTCAGGCAGAGGAAATGTGCATAGGAAATAAGTAGGAAGAAAATAAGACAACATTAACAAAAAGGCAGATGTTAGAATACTTCTGAAAAAATAATAGCATACAATTATTAGGAAACAACCAATTCAGCCAATCTATGCTCAGTTACAAAACTAAATTTGCAGATTTATTTGAACAATTTAAGTAGAAATAAAGGTCTCTCTTTAAATTTCATCCCAATATTAATGAAGTTTTAATGATATCTCTAGTTACTTTATACACATACACTTACATGCAAGGTCTGAAATGGATTAAGGAAATAATAAACATACATATGAAATTATAGGTAAATCAGTTTAAATGGAAATATGTTCCAGATGCCAAAGGACATGCTGGTAAAATGCCTGGGATGTGACGTCAAAGATGATGAGTAAACAAGGTTTAGTAGTAGCAATGAATTAATCCTGAAGATAAAGTAGCATTGATATATGCTCCAAGAGGAATTCACACAGGAAACTGTAAACTAGAAGATCATAACTGTTGCACTAGATGGATGGGGGAATATATTCTGCTTGAGCCTTGTCTCTGGCACAGCATAGGTGCCCTGTCATGCCAGGGCTGCTGAATTCCCTGTGCCTTGTGATAGGTACCTGGAAGAAAGAGAAATGGAATATGAAACCATCCTTTTGCCTGGGTAAATGTTTAGATAAGTCCATAATCTCTCTCTCTTTTTCCCCACATGTACAGTTTTGGAAATAGAGTTTTCCCAAAATATACAGTCCTGGTCCGGCAAGATCATTATAATTGTATCAATTCTGATTTATCCTAATCTCCCCTAGGTGGTACATATGCAAGAAAAAACCAACACATTTAAATATTAAATTTCAGGCAGAAAACGTAGAAGGTTTTTATCTTCAGAATGTCCAAGTGAAGTTTTGATGCCCAGGAAAGCCGTCTACTCGACCTAGTGCACTGAACGTTGTTGTCAGGGCCCTGAGGGCATCACCAGCCCCAAATGGGACACCTCCACCATGGCCCAGGACTCCATATCAGTCCCCCAGGGCTGTCAGGGACCCGGGGGCATCACCAGCCTCAAATGGGACTCCTCCACCGGCCCAGGACCCCATGTCAGTCCCCCAGGGCCGTCAGCGCCCTCCCTTAGCACCTCTGCAGCAGGGCCAGTCTTCAGCTCCCCAACTGTGCTGCACTGCCATGGGGGCTACCAAGCCAGGCCCACCACAGGTCCATGCCCTGCCATGTCCTCATCCTCATCCCCAGGGAGGTGCCCAGTGCCCTGGACTGGGTTACCCTTGGTTGCCTTCACCAGATATGCACCCGACTTGTCCTCTTGGCTTGACCCCAGACCTGCCTGATCAACATGACCTTGTCTGGTGATCTGAACTCTTGGGTGAACCTTCCTACTGCATTCAGGCTGCCCTGCCATCTTGCTAGGGTGGTGGGACTGGCTTCTTGGCCCCCAACCCTCAGGGAGCAGGTGGTTCTTGCTGCTCCCCGGCAATCGGCTTCTGAGCAAGATTTCAGTAATAATTATTGTAAAGCATTAAGAAATAATATAATTTGTAAACTTGAAATGATAAATTCTACATCCACCTACAAACACGTGTTGTTCTCTTAAGCTGACAGGTATGTGTTAAAACATTATGTCCAGTCTGGGTACAGTTAAAATGAACCCCATAGTTTATTACAAGCAAAGCTTTTTCTGTTACTGTGTGTTCACAAAATCAAAAATAAGCCTTTATTGTAAGATTATTATTAAATGTTATGTGAATGAAGTCTTATCTCCCAAGAACTGTAAATTCACTCCTAAAGATTTTTTGGTAGGAAGGTGTCATACCACCAACAAAAGCTGATACTTACTCTTATGCAAGTATAAGCCTCTTCTATGTACACCTCAGTAACTGGGTGAACTTTCAGTAAATGAATACCCCTATTCTTCGCATATGGAAACTTTTCAAATTAATCTTTAAACAATTTAGGAGATATGTTCTTTGCACCATGATTTGAAAGGGATCTTAAGTACTCTAACCAAGATCAGAATCTGAGTAGACAAATAATATATAATCTTAATAATTTTATGATAGAAGATTGACTTATTTTTAGATTCTTAGCATATTATCATTACAAGTCCATTTTAAGTGGATTAGCGGGCTTTCTTTTTTGGAATTCTAACACTTTGGCAGGAGGTGGAGTAGACAAAGGGTAATCTCCGCAGCTTTTTATTAGTCAGTGAGAGAGGTTCCTCCTGAATGATGAGGACTATAACTTAACATGCTGAACAACCTCTCGAGGAATCTTTCTACACAGATCATACAAGAAGCCAAAGCATAGACAAAACTATAGGTATAGATATAATATGATACACTTAGAAGAAATGGGTTTTTTTGTGGTTTGGTTTTTTTTTTTTTTCTAAAGATAAGTCCAAACTTGTAGGCTTTCTTTACCTAGTATATGATATTTTGGAAGTCTGAAATTGTGCTATTATGATGCCAGAGGTGGTTAGATCATTAAATAAAGCATTTTTAAAAAATTACAACTAAAATTCTGTGAATTCTAGACAGGACAGTTGTGATCCAGATTTGTGCTTAAATCACATTCTCCGCTGATATTTTTTGTCTGAAAAGTAATGGATAAGTTTTCACCAAATATCTAGTGCAGGCAATAGAAATGACTTCTGGTGAAAAGGTATAAGGAAATATATTGATTTATATACTGAAGTATTCTTTTTAATAATTTTGGGGTTTATTTCAGTGTTTTTATTTTCTCCATGTGATTTACCAATTAGTTTCTCTCATCAAATTAAGGCAAGAAATGCCATTGGGATAGTTACATAAATCTTCCTGAAGAACTAATCTTCAGGAATCCATCTCTATGATGAGATGACTCAGAAAGAGGAAAAAAAAAAAAAAAGAGTTGGTGCTCGGTAGTTAATGCTCCTCAAAAGTGCTGTGGTTTCTTGTTGCCATAAACATTAAAGATTCCTTATGACTTTGCTATGACCAGCCTTTTCTGTCTAAGGCACAAAGTAACAGACAGATGAGAGAAGAAACACAGAGTAAAATCCTTAACCTTGAGAGATACAGAAGAACTCCAAAATGTGACTTTCTCTGTCCAGCTCTCGCATCGCACTGCTTTGACTTACGCAGCCCTCTAAAGCTTTGTAAAGTCAGTTACAAGGACAGACTAGATTCACCATCCTGTCCTGCTCTGAAAATGTGCTATAATTATCAATGCAGCTTTACTGGGCTGCATGGTCACAAATCTGAACGCCATAGTTAAAATATTTCTGTTTTTTAAAGATTGATATTTCACATCTTCATATCATTAGCAGTTATTAAAGGAATATTCTCTGAAAGCTTCTTCAGTTTCCTAGTATAAATTGTTTGGTAATTCTTCAAATGTAAGAAAATATGTAGAAAAGTCCTCTGCAAAGGTAAAAAGCAAAGTTTGCTAATAGCAAAATTCTGCTTACTCTTCATTTCCTGACACACACTACCAACTCTACTTCTGTGTTAGAATATGTTTTTGTCTCTGGATTATACATTACATATACAAATGTACATAAAGTGGTGACATTCAGTTGTTAACTGACAGACACCTACACACACGTATAATTTGCCATTTCAGCAGTCTGATCAGAGATTCAGGCTGATCCATGGTGATTTAAAGGAGATGATTTCACTACAGTCCGTATCATGGAAGACTTTCTGTACTGTGCAGCTTTATGGAGGGATGGAGGAACATGAAATATTTATTCTAAAGACAAAAACACACAAGACCACTTTTCTCAGCTTAATAGCAAGATGTTTGAAGTCTGAAAGAATTTTAAGTTCTCCTTCCTGCAAATGAGGCCCATTCCAAAATTACACTCTTAGGTATGTGATTTCTGAAACCATGTAAAACAAACAGATGAGTAAAAGAATGAAAACAATCACTGTTTTTCTTTCTTGCTGTGCCTTTACAATTACTTCCTGAAGGAAAGGCACAAATGGTAGCTGTTTTTTTTAAATTTAAAGTCTTTTTTAATCAGGTGTTGAATTATACAATGAATATGCTTGGGCTATTATACAGAGAATTGCCTTGGGTCCATTATAAAGTAACATTATCAGCCTAAACTGCTTACAGAGCAATGTCAGAATGATACCAAAAATAATATTTCTGAGCAAGCTACTCTGAATTACAGCCACTGGCTGTGTCCCTTTGGATGACAAGTGACTTTGGTGATTCTCCTTGAAAAGGATTTTGTGTGTTCATATTAAAAGAAGTTTTCGCTAATGTATACACATTTTTATGAACGAAGTAACAGTAAAGCAGCTTTAAGATTTGTTTTTCTCCCTTTTCTGTTCAGAGGACTAAGTTAAATAATAATAATAAGAAGAAAAAGTCCTCAGAGCAGCCATATTTGAATTCACCTTTTAATGAGTCAATTGGTTCTCCAAAGACTGAAATTTATCAGCTCAGATTAGCAAATGGATGACAATGAAGTCTAAAATGCCTTTGTACGTTATCCTATATTGATGACTTGACTTCTCTTCTTGGCTTTCTTTTTCTATTCTTTTTTTCAAAGGTTAAATTGAATAAAATCTGGTTTTATTCACTGTCTTTTGTATTCAAGGTACCCTGAAGTGTTTTACAAGACAATGAGACACAAGCTGGACTTTTCAATGGATGCGTAAGACTAGAATGTATCTGGTTGAAGGAGGGGAATGATCTACAAATCCTTGTTTGGCTGACATTTATATTGGTTTTGTGTGGAATCTTCCTAAATAATAATTGTAAGCAAAGCTTTTGCAAGGGGAGGACAGCCTTAGCAGGCAACCCAAATGTTATCCCTCCCAAGGGATGGGATATAACTGAAGTATCAGTGGAACTTCCCCTGCTCCAACCTCCCAGAGCACCCTGTGCCAGTCTATCTTCTGAATTACAAATTAAAGGGAAGGATAGGGAAAATGCAGCCAGACCACCAGGACATATGTCCTCTTCCTCCTTTCCAATCACTTATTTGCCCCATAAAACATCAGTAAATTAAATATCCAGATGCAAAATTATGTACTTTGGTTCTGATTTCAAATACTAATTTTCAAATACATCACAAGAGAACTAAACATTGGTGGGGGAAGTATTCCCTGATGTTTTAAACTGTCACAGATTCATAAGTTAATTTTTCTTGCCCACATTGCCTGAAATTTATGAAAAGTATTTGGACTTATCAGATACGAGAAGCCTTTAACCAGTGCAATTCGACCTAATAACTTTGGGCAGGACCACCAAAAGTTTCAAATGTAGTGGATGCATGACTCATACTTCCCATCCCACCATCCTCTATCCTGGGAGTAGTTTCTAAATTAGGCTTCTAAATTACTTCTTCAAAGTAATCATCTTGTCATCCTTCCTGTTACTGCTGTGTCAGGGCCATAAGACGTTACTCAACTGTCCTCTGCAAGCATCATTTAAATGAAAGCACTTTTCTCTGAGAATTGATATTTAAAGAAAAGCACCCTAAATACAGTAAGAATTGGTAACAGCACACAAGAGTAGAAGGTGAGTACCTGATTTTCTTACTGCAAGACAACTCTGCTGTCTGCATCATAGCTAAGTGTACTAATAACCACGTTAGTTTGCGACCAGAGTAGCATTAGACTTAGCAGTAGTGGTTATGGCAGGATGTATTTTGAAGGAAGAAAGTAAGACAGCAGCTCATTTACAGCTAGGATTCTTGCTGTACTTAATGTACATAAATTAATAAAGAGTTTTCTTAATAAAAAATCGATTTATCTTTAGAAACCTGATGTAGTTTCATCTATGTACTGAGTTAATGTAACTGAAGTAAGTGGTGCTATGTTAGTCACTGTGGTAGGGAGTTTTGTCAGATCCGGAGTTAAGAAGAGTATTTGATTAGTGCACAAACAAGTACTTTGGAACACAGCAAAGTGGCACCATGGAAGGAGTCAACTTCTAGCATATCCTGAATTTCCATGTTAGAATTTGCATAAGCAATAGTTTAAAAGCAACATGTGAACCAGTACAGGAAAATGAAAAGGGAAGAAAAAACTAAAGCAGTAAGCCTTTTTCTTTTTTTTTTCCCCTCCTCTACTGCATTCAGGGAAAAGGACAAAGCTGTTGGCAGGAGTAACAGCAGAAGAGTAGGATATGTGATCAGATGCGGAGTAAGACAGAAGAAAAATTCTCTGTACTCAAAATCAAGATGCAAGATGGATACTAGATACTCGCAAATTTGAGTGCTCTGCCACCTGCTTGTATTTGAAAAAAGGTCACATATGTAACATAATACAGAGTTGAAGAGAGAATGTGCAATGATAGTCTAAGAATAATCTAAGAAAAGAATATCTTCAAATAGGAGCGAAATAGTCATCAATAGAGTACGCTGCACTGGAAATATATGCCCAGATGCACCTTGTGAGACAGAATTGTATTAGAGAATAGAAAGCCTACAAAGACATATAACTACATCAAAAACTATCACAGGATTAATTGTCCTTGATAAAAATCAAACAAACAAGATCTTTAAATAACCTGAAGACTAGCACTATCCTGAACCACTTCAGATAGCACTGAAAAGAAGTCAGTATTATTATGGACAACATGGGTATGCTATCCATCTTCTCCAGAGGAATAACGCTCGCTTTTTGTGACATAAAAATGAATTGCCTCATATTGAGCCCTATGGACCATTCAACCATTGACAATTTTTGCTATATATTTTGGCAGATACCACCAAATTTGAATGCTACATTTCCATGGAGCAGGAGGTTCAAGCTGCAGATGAGGACATTCTGCATGGCACTGAAGTGTTAGGCACAGAGCAGCCACTGTGGTTATACGCTAGACTACCTGTCTTGATTTTTTAGTTCAAGGATTCAAAACCCAGTGATGGAAGACCAGCCAGTGCTACGTGGCAAAAAATGTGGGCTGGCCTTTACCCAGTAGGTATATACTGGTTCAAGCTCCAGACCGGGATTAGCCGAGTTTATTAGTCTGTAACCAGTAAATCAATCATGTGAGGAAACCAAATTCCTCAGGCTGTCGAAGCCCCAACATATGACGAATTAAGGCTGAAAACAAACAATGGTGTTTGTTTACAGATGGATCTTGTAAAATTACAGCAGGGATCAGGAGGTGGTGAGCTGCTACTTGGAATCCCTCCATGGGAGAAGCTGCCACCTGCGAAGGGACTGGAGGCTCTAGTCAGTTTGCAGAAGTAATGGCCTTGAAAATAGCCTTGGAACATGTTCAGGAGCATCACTGGCCCCAGTCTATGTACATACAGACTCCTGGATGGTGTCTAATGCAGTGTGGAAATGTTTCGAAGACTGGAATCATGTTAACTGGCAGCAGGGAGAAGTTGAGCCTGGGAAGAGGGGAGGAAAGTGTCAGTGTTTTATTGTGTATGTTTTCCTTTTTTCCTCAGTACCTGAATCAGTAATCAAAAGTTTCTATTAATTGGCAATAAAACTTAAGTAAAATTCCTCTAATTGAAAATATTTTGCCTCTGACAACTGTTGGCAAGACTGTACAAACAAGAAGATTTTTAGAGTATAGCTTTTGAAAAGCAAAATACTTATTCCGTCAGCTTGAACCCGTAGTTCATGAAAGTACTAAGAAGGATACTGAATGGATGGACAAAGCTTAAGAAAAAAATATGCCAAATTGGTGAAGGGACTATGCAGGTAGCCCTTGGAGATTTAGGAGCAGACCTAAGAAAAACATATGTTTCACTCTGGAGATAGGTAGACTAGTGTCTGGGTAAGCTTATTTGGCCTATGTTTGAACAGTGAGAAGGGTGAAAACAATACAGAAGATATACAGCCTGACCAAATTTTTAACTAAACCTAGAAAACATCAGATGAGGATTTAGGAAATACATGGATGACAGAAGGTTAATTTCCAAATTTCTGAGAGATAGTCTATCTGGAGGGCAGGAAACGTGATGAGGGAACTAAAGAAAGATTTATACAAGTTCTAACCTATCTGACATTGACTCAGGAAATGAGCAACACATTGCAGGAGAATTCAAGTGGTTCAGTGGCATCTGGGAATCTGAAAACATAATGGATAGCAGTAGGCATGCATAATCCCCTGGAAAGACATCCAAGAAACTGATGGCAAGGGCAAACAAACAGAAAAAGATCCTTAACTGCGAGTGTTGGATCCAGCGAAACATCTTCCCAGGTAAAAAAGCAAAGTCTGACGAGCTAGAAAAACATTTTCATCCCCTGAGCTCATCTGGACCTCACTAGAGAAGTGACAGACCCTGTCAGTGAGGAGAATGCCAAGTGAAGTGGAGAGCTCTCTACAGCAAAGCCAATGACCCAAGGTGAGGATATACAGCTGAGCGCACTTGAGTCCAACCGTCAAATCACCACACAAACAACAGCAAAAGGCAATAGCCCATGTTCCCATGGAAAACAGTGCACATAAGGTAAACACAGACTGAGAGAACGCTGGAGAGACAACCACGGACAACTTCTTAGTTGGCAGATAGCATATAATGGGCAGGAGGAATGTGACCTAAAGTGACCTAGAATGTGACACCCTATGAGAAATGAATTTGCCTAATACATCTATGACAAGGATTACACGAGCTGTCAAGTCCTCTTAGACACCACAAATACTTCCAAAATCAGACTTTCAAAGACCAAAATATGTTTAGCATTTATGTTTGATAGGAATTCTGAAAATATTTTGTTCCCATTCTTGTTCAAAAATAATCCTCCTTTATCCTTAAACAGAAAATCTGGATTTACCCAACTGTAAATCAAACCTGTTTCAAACTAATGACAAGATCTTTCATTTTTCCACTACATCTCATTTATAACTTTTTTAATGTCTTAGCTATTATAATATGTAGACTTTCTGAAAATAAACAAAATACATAGCTTAAATAATATCAGATGTTCCCAAATGTGAGTTGTTTAACTATACATTAATTTGGTGCAGATTCTTTAAGCAGTCAATGCAAACAGAAAGGGATGAGAAACTTTTTAATTAAATATAGCATAAATTCCCATTACCACAATCTCAAGTTTTCCTCTGAATTGATTTTTAAGTGAGAAATGTTTCATTTATCCAGCATAATAAATTCTTAAGGAAGTAGATAGAATATTCTTTAATATATTGATTGAACATTTTGTCCTAAATAGATTATCTGTGATGTGGATTCTAATTCTAATCTACATTAGATCTGGTTAGCCAGGTAAGTCACAGAATTACACAATGTGAAATTTTACAAAATTTGTCTTTGCAGTATCAGGGAAGAACTTACTAATTAACACTGCTCACAGATTTCAGTTTATACTTAATTTGTAGGGGGAGAACTGAAAGCAGGTTCTTAATTTTATCTCCACTACAATAGCACCAACAGAAGAAGTTCAGAATTATAGATGGAAATTAGCACTGGCAGGTGAAAATTTAATGGGAAACAGTGAGAGTGCATTTAGAAGGGCAACACCTTCTCTAACCTCATCTCAATGAGAGTATAAGGGAGCTGACAATGTGGCAGCGCCTGTTTCACAGTTTATCCATATTTTTCAAGTAGCTTTACTGAATGGAATACTCTCACTTAAATGAAAAGCACAGTTGATCTGGTGTAGACATGCAGGATGGATGAAAGAAGTGGTGCCAAGTACTGTAGGAATAGGCTAAATATATATTTTGCTGCAAAGTATGTGATATGCTGGATATGACATATTAAACAACACCACAGCATTTTAAAATACAGCCCTAGAGAATCATGATACTTAGGCTTCAGACCAAATATACCTTCCCTGTCTCTGAAGTATCTACAGTAAAAGAGATTTCCCTTTTTGACATATGTAGGCATGAAATATCATGGAGGTTGTTTTGTTTTATTTTTTAAAGTAGGCAGTGTTCTTGAACATGAATTCTACCTCTGGTTATTTTATTAAAAAAATAATACACATATTTTCAAAGCTCTCTCTATGTTTCTGAATATTCATACAAAAGATAAATCCATTCAGGGAACTACTCAGTTTTAGGCTATTAATGTAAAAATATCAGAGATTCAATTTTAATCCTAGTTGTCATTATAAATAATAATTTCTTTAATAGTTCAAAACAGATTATCAGAGGTTTAGTATAATTTCCAGATTTTATATAGAATAACTAACCTTAGGTATGAAGATAATCTAAAGAGATAGTTTACCAAACCCAGAAATTGATGCCTATATGATAATTCAAAATAAGACAGATAGTGAAGGCAATTAACCAGTGAGAGAGCTTAATAAGAACTGTGGTAGATTTTTTTATCGCATTGAACTGAAAACTGAATGTCTTCCTAAAAGGCAAGCTCTAACTAAAAAATGAGCTAAAGGGCATGTGATGAATTTCTGCTCCTTCAATATATGTAAGAGGTAGGTACTCTGGAAAGAGCTCTTACCTAACAACATGTAACATTTCATCACAATAAGGATAAACATACTTCCATCCTAAAGGAAAAATTAAACATCTGTTGGTGCTGAGTGCGTGCTGTGATGTGAGAACATTTGTGTGATACCCATCACTTCCATTCTTCTTTCTCCTATTACAACTTTGGCTAGTAATAAAAATTTGAAGTACATGAGAACAAAGAAGTATCCTCTGAGTTGGCATACAGTAAATATGTCTCTGGAAAACAGTTTTATATTTTATGTAAGCTGGAAGTTTTATTTTAAATATATGTTAATTAAACTTTGACGTTGCAGGTTTTAAAATTGCACATTCATGGATGTGCTCTTATGTTATAGATATAATATAATTTGAAGTGAGGAGGGACGAGTTAACTTTACAGTCTGATTCTACCGCCATATTTTTATTGGAATGAGCTAGCCATTTCACTGTATCATTACAGTGCTGATTTAGAGTCTTAAAAGGTAATATATAATCATTGCCCAGGGAAAAAAAAAAAAATTGAGGGTTGCAATATAGCTTATCTGCAAGGGAAATAGAGGATTGGAAAGAAGGTAGGAAAATGTGGTTAGTTTTTTTAAATGCAAATTTTAAAATGTTAAAAATAATTTTAATTGCCCTGGCGTTGCATGAACATTATTGGATTAGTCATTAATTCAAGCTGGCAGCAGGTTTTTTAATACCTTTCCTACTTTGCTGTGTGAGGAAACACATCATTTTAATGGATATTTAACGCCTGAAGATGTATCTAATACTGAAAAAGCTTCAATGTAAAAGTGACAGAACCATAGTGACATCCACATTTTATTCAAAACTGTCTCACTGCAGTTAATCCTTCATGTAGGGACCTCTCACAAAAGATGGCTTTTGTTTACAGAATGGCAGCAATGAAGAGTTTGGCCCCATTTGTTTTCTTTGCTTTCCATACTTCCTATTTTATGATAAACTTTTGAGAGTGGCTCATGTAGAAATTTGCTGTTTCCTTCCAATCTGTAAGGCTTTCACTGATGATAGTTAATGGGGCTTACGAGTAGTTTGGAAACTAAATAATTATTAAATAATTCTAAGTTAATTGATTCCCACTGGGTTGTGTTTTTCTATTCAAAGTTGGACTAAGCACAAACTGAGCCACGCGATGTGTAATGAACTTCTCCAGGGCACAGAGAGAGGACTAGACCTCCTGAGAGATTTAGGCACACTGATGTGCTTGACAGCATCTAAATGAGCCATTCTATGTAGGCTCCCCAACTAACTCAAAAAGAGATGATACATCCCAAATTACTTGCCCAGGTTCTGAAAAGGTGCAGTTTCGTTATCCAAGAGCTCCACATACCTGGAAAAAAGCATGTTATGCAGTGCAGTACCACACAGAAAGCCGCAAGTGTTTCCTGACATCTCAGCAAACCCTGCTAGCTGTAAGCATCTTGGAAACATTTGCACTGTGTGATATTTTTTACAGAGTCTTGACTCATAAAATCATGAAAATTTCCTAATTTGTGTAAATAAACAAGCAATCAAAAATCAGTTTTATTACTCCTAATTTTTCCGGGTAGTGCCCACTGGGGTCCTTGTAAAAGGTGTCTCCAGTCTGACAGCAATTAAGGTACGAACAAAGCCCTTGTTAGAGTTCCAATGCTAACAAACACCAATAAATCTTTTAGACTCACAGGAAATGTATAAAAACCAATCAAAGCACATGAAACAAATAATCAATGAACGTGACTAAACAAAATATTAGTAACTGAAATACTACACCCCTCAATTTTTTGCCCTTTTAATTGTGTTGAGTTTTACACAGGGACTCACTTGACAGCATTTGAAAAACATTAGAGATAGCATTAAATATGCTGTTTCTGGCAGAAGAGATACAAGCTCGGCTAGGTTATATTGAGTAGTTATTGCTGCTGCAGAAATCCAGTCATTTTTCTTTTAATACACGCAAGGACAGGAAAAAGATAAAAAAACTTTGGTAAGACCGAGTCTCAATTGCAACTTAAAAAATAAGGAAATTACAAGTACTGTGTGCGGTCTTATCTGTCACATCCAGACTTGATAAACCTCTGCCCATGCCTCTGAATAGAGGAATGAGTCTGATTTAAGAAAGTTTAAGTTTCCTGACTTACAGGAGTTTGTATAGGCAATCCATGTGTGTAAAACAATCTACCTCGGGGTTTTCAGTCCCTTAAAAAATATTCAGGACTTACGTTATACCTAGCTTACGTTATAGCTGAGTCCATCCTGGCCTATCTCTAATTAGCTGGACAAAGTGCTCTACTCCTAAACCCCTATAGTGTTAGGTGATTCTTCCTCTTCCTTCAGTCTGCAAATTTGAAAAGGAAATCCAGTGAGGATTCTTGCTTAAGCTATGTAAAGGAGCGTGATTTTGACATGCTTCCCTTCCTAACTTCTGCATTCACTGTGGGGTAGTTTAAGAAGACTTCTCACTCAACGATGTCATTTCTGGATTGCCTAATACATCCTCTACATCATGAGAGATCAAGGCTCTTAATTTTGTGGTTTAGATTCCAGTCTGGTAGGTCTCACGTGTTAAACCCATACGCTCCTAGGGATGAATCCAGTTCGTTTAACTTAGGTAACTAGCTGATATCTTCATTTTAGGTATCTAATTAAGTACTAAGATTTATCTCCAGTGCAAGGATGTATTTGTCCAAGGTTAAGCACCTAAATTAGGCAGATGTGATACCACTCACGACAACTTCAAAGACACCTACTTCTCTCCATTGACCAGATAGAGGTAAGCCTTACCTTTAGAAGTATATGTGCTCTTATGCAGATAAATTTAAAGGCAAACAGAGCAGTCTATACTCTAAGAATACTTTGGGGTTTAGGCTGCAATGCCTGGTCTTGCATTTTGAATTTTTTATTTCATCCCATTTATGTTTTATTCCAGTCCTCAGAACCATTCTGTCATCCTCATGTGGTATTCTTTATTTAAAGTGCTTTCCAATTCTATATCATCAATAAATTTTATTACCACATTGACAATTTTGTGTCAAGTCCCTAATGCAGTATTTAAATAACATCAGACCCAAGATTAACCTTTTAGAAACTTCACTGGTAACTTTTTTTCTTTGAAGACAAGTCTCACTTCAGCTCTTTTTCTTATTTCATTGGTCAGTTTCTTACCTATCATACAGTTCCTCTACTTGTTCCAATTTTCTCTGGCTTAATGAACATCCCATGTGACACTGCATCAATTTCTTTTATTGAAGAGCAGATTAAATCTGCTGCATTTCTCTAAATGGCTTAAGAACAAAGGAAACATGATGCATTATGTTAAATCAGCTCAGAAATTACATCTCGGCAAAGTTTAGTGTAAAGAGATAATAATTTTAAGATATTAATCAAAAATGAGAAGTAATATTTTCAGAATTCACCCAGAGCCCAAACTGAAGTCTTTTCTTATTAAAATAGGTGGAGAGAAACCAACACAACACTATCCTGAAAAAACAGACTAAAACCCAATCTTCTTAAAATTGCAGTTATTAACTGAACTATTTTTAATGATCTGATATTTAGACACCAATCAGCTGGGTACCCTGCTCCCTTGGCAACTGCAAATATTGGCTCTAAAATATAATATGATGTTTTATTTCCCTCCTCCTTGGTTCTTTCTTTCTGACAGTGTGATGAATGATATTGGTGTTGCAAGTTATTGGGTCACTGAAGTTAGAGCACAAACTCATTTTTATGACAGCACTAAGATATTACTCTGCCTATTCCTTGAAAATGAAAAGAGTCTTTTTGAGGTTGCAACTTTTTCTACATGCAACAAAAATTATTTCTGTGCTCTCTTAAAAGAGAAATTACTTTGTAATACACATCACATCTGTGTGTCACATCTGACATCAAAAAGTCCTGATATGTTTCTTGCTGGGTGTTAATGTCAATGCCTGAAATAAAGCACTACTCCAGAGGAAAGGAATAACCTGGGAAATACAGATGCACTGAGGGCTCTTGTGATTCACTAGCATAGAAATGTCTTACTGGATGAAGTGATGAACGTGTTCTGTATAGTATTTTCCAGCCAAGGCAGACTGTATTTTTTCTTCTGTGAGCAGAAAAAAAGTGACGAATTATTACACTGATGTGTAGTAAGTCTTATCAGACAGAAAAACCAGACGTTGACAAGATCAAGAGCAATTTATTATTCACAAAATATATGCTTGCAATTTAGGGGTGATCTCTGAGAACGATTATTTTGGAAAAAGTGGATGAAATCTCGGCTGCACTGATGTCAGTGAAATGTTGCCATCAATTTGAACAGAGAGAGAAATTCCAGCTTCTTGTTTTAGTCTTCATTTTCACATGTCCCTCTTTTGGGTTCTCTGGATACCTTGTAATCATAATGCATTACAAACGGTTTCATTTTTCAGCTTGGGAAAATTTGCACATCTGTATGTCTAAAGCGCTTGAGTCATCTCACTGCTTTTTGGTTGTTACTTATATATGCAAATTTATTCTTGAGCATTACTGTGGGAAGAGCTGGAGCATCTATGAGAAAGGTGAACAGGTGAAAGGCAATTACGCATATTTGACACAAGTTAAATGGGAAACAAATATGGCTTACTGTCTCTAATGGTGTGTCTGTTTCTAAAGAAAACTGGTGGTCATAAACATCCTGAAGGTTATCTACCAAGGTGCTCAGGGCACACAGCCTATATGGAGAGGTTAAGGGAGCTTGTTTGGACTGTCAGAACTAAGACTTAGAGACATTGAAATACCTGAAGTGCAGTTACAAACATGATGGAGTCAAAATCTTCTCAGAAAATATTTCAACAGGTGGCAATAGGATAATTCAAGATGGAAGGGAACTCAAGAGTCCAACCTTCTACTCAAGGCATAGTCAACTGTGAGGTCAGATCAGTTTGCTTACAGCTTCAGGCAGTCTGGTATAAAAACCTTCAAGGATGGAAACTGTACAATATCCCTGGCCAAGCATCGTTTGAGTGCCCTCACAGTATAAAAGTTTTTCCTTATATTCAGTCAGAGTCTGTCTTGCTTCACCTTATCTGTGTTGTATTTCATGCATTCTATGCACCACTATGAAGAGCCTGACATCATCTTCATGATGACATCCCTGTTGGTATTGGTAGGTTCCCATTAGGTTTTTTCTAAGCTTTCCTTTCTCCAGAGTTTTTTAGAAATTAAACATGTCAGCATTTCTGTTGATTTTTTTACCTGATTTTACATTCTTGTATGTTTGAATCTTTTTTTATAAGATGTGTGAAATTTGATTTTCTCTTTTCCTGTGTCATATTGCATACATAGAAATTTCTCTCTGTCCAAGGACATGGCTACAGAAAAGGATATTCTCTGTGTAGTAGGATATCATCTAAAGATATCATCTAAGTTGGACAGGCACACGATAACTTCCAGAAGAATGTCATGCATTCGTTTAAGGCTTGTATTTGATTGTCTGTTTTCATCTCTACTTACTACCCTATTTTCTCCAAGTTTTACTTTAATTCCGAGACCTTGGGGAAACATCAACCAACTGCTCAAAAAACCTGAAACAGCATTTTTCGTCTCACATATTGCAGACCTTAGTGCTAGGTCCTTGTTATCATCTTGGAAATAATGATAGCACTTTAACTACTTCTAAGGTCTGGGTTCATATCTAGTGCAGTATTAAAATGGAATCACAGAATGGTGAGCAGAAGTTTTCTATCTCTTGCTCAGCAAAAACTTTGTTTGACAGATTTTAAGCCCACTTATTAACCCAGCGCGAAGCACTGGTGGAATTTCGGTTGCATCTTTTTGTTACCCAACGTGCCTCTGTAAGCAGGTCGGAAGGGATCTCTAAGGGAGCTACTCTTCTGGCTCGTGCCCACAGTGACTAAGTCAGGTCTGTGGCTCACCTGCTGCTGGGTGCCAGACGATGGCAGCCGCTGCCCCTGCGTGTCCCTCACTAGATGCCAAAGGGAGCCGGCTTACATCTCTCCAGGCTAGTCTTATCCAGTTTATTATCAGGCCAAGCCCCGCTGCTTTAATATTTATCTCTAAACAAAGTGTTTCCACAAAATGAATTTAAAAAAGGTTTTTAAAGATCTAGGCTTTCCACATCATCTGCTTACCTGCTGGAATCACTCAGGCGGTACTGATTAGTGGCCCTTGAAATAGCAAAGCACCAGTGAACAAAAAAACCAAAACATTTTCTCATGTGAAATCTGCATTGTGAAAACAGTCTATAGCTCATTGGACAAAAATAAACAGATTAGTGCCCCATGCAACTGATGCTTTGTACAGTCTGGGCATTGACATAACAAGCTTATGCAGTTGGGGCCAGGCCAGTTCTGATTCCAGGAACACAGCAAGAGATTGATTAAAGTGAGCTTGATACCATCTGTGGTCAGGTTATGCTTGGTATAGTTCATATATCTGCAAGAGCAGCAGTAAATATGCCAGTAGAGACAACAGATTTTCATGAATTGAGAAAAGAAATAGAAGCTGAGCAGGAAGATGACTTCTGCCTGTCAGCAACGACTCAAGAATGAGTGGCTCCTTGTCACCTGTGAGAAGAGGTCACCTGCAAAGGAAAGCTGCTACAGGAAGATGCTCCCTCAGAAATGAATTTATGATTGAAACTCAAATTCATTCCAATATTTATTCAATTAAATTTGGTATAGGCATTTTGGCAGAAATTCAAAGCCTACATTAGCAAGACAGTAACAAAATATATATCTGGTTAGGAATGACTGGCTCTCAGCTGCACTACTCTATTAACGAGATTGAAAGTAAAGGCCAAATTATAGCCACGGCATAAACAGTGGGGCTTCAGTGGCACGGTACACATTTATACCAGGTCTAAGTTTTACTGCAAGAGGCCCAGACAGAGCCTTTCTTCTCCACACCTTCAGCTAACACTGAGCAGTTGTCATTCCACCGCAAAAATTACTTGATTCCATAGACATGCCATTTCTGATCCATCCACAGTGTAGGCCTTGTGCCAGCTCCTGCTGTGGGTGGCTTGGCAGGGAGCTCCATTAAGATCTGAATTACCAGCACACATAATCACCAGTGTCAGTTGTTAAACATGAGGCAGTTATGTCAAAGGATAAAGCAAAGAATATATCTTGAGATTAATCTGCTGTTTAATGTTTTGTTATCTCGAGCATCTAATTGGACCCAGAAAAGATTTGCTAGTGCCTATGAGCATTTTAGCATTGAACTCAGAAAAGTTGGAATACTACAGGAAATACTTCTTATGTTTAAGGGAAGACAAGAAGTAGATAGCCTAAAACAGTAAAGTATATGATTTAGGCAGGTAAAGTAATAATATGTTCTCAGATCCATTTATATTGGAGTAATTTAGATACACTTTTGTTGCCACTTTCACTTGGGTTTTGATATACAGCTTTCCAAAATGGGTTTTGTGTGGATTTATAGTAATAAAAATAAGGCATATTTCTAATAGCAAGCATGTGCAATAACTGTTGAATCTATTCTGGAGGAGTATCTTTTTTTTAAAGAAAAAATCCATTCTGTGCTATTAGTTAATGCTATCATAATTGCTGGTATTCTCTGATGGGGTTTGCTGTTTCTCACTAAATTATGATGTTTTCATTAAATCCCATTATAGTATGGGGTTAGACAGTAACCACACAGCTGTCACGGGCTACTAATATCACCTTCTGACACTGTCTTTTAGAAACTATTTGATTATAAGCTTTTCTTACCTAGCCTTCTGACAGAAGAATATTTTTCAAACTGTATGATACCAGACGCAATCTTTGGTTGTATCTTCGTTTACTCTTTGGAATAATCTTGGCTAAGAATATTCACCTACTTGTTACCTAATCATTTTAAGTTTTACTCCTTTTTTGACCCATTTTATGTAATTTTTGGGTTCTGATTTTTTTTTGCAGAATACCTCTGAAAGTGTGAAGTATATAGTTGCTATTTAGGCATTAACATTCATGTCCAGAAGCTCCCATTAGCTATGCCAATGTATGACTTTTCAAATAATTTTTTCATTTGACCAGGCTAATTCTAGTCCCTTTTTTCTGGATTTCATGGTTGCACTTCTTTCATCAAAATCTTCCCGGGAACCCTAAGCCATAAAGAGGTAGGAAATATTTTTTTATAAGCTATCTACCTTTCATCTTCTTGGTCTCATACAGATAGATACTTGACGCTTATAATTTAAAAGATGCATTTTTAACCATTGCATTTTCCTTTGCAACATCTTAATAGACCTCTTGTGCTTTGAACGCAAAATTAGTAAGTCCTGAAACCTCCCATGTTTTGGACTGTGTGTGAAGAGGTGGCTTCCCAGTACAAGCCAAGAACCCATATGGATGCTTAATTTGACCTTCAGTAATAGAGTCCTTTCAGATTTATTTAGCTATGTAGATGAAAGAAAAAATTAAGAAGCCAAGTTTATAAGAAGGAGCCATCCATGGCATCCATTCTATGCTTACAGTGGTGAATGACAGAGACTCCTAAATGCAGGTTCAAGCTTTGCCACTGACTTGCCACTACCTTTGCCACATCTCCTAAGTTTGGCAACACTGAGGGGTATTCCGACTGTTTGGGTTTTGAGCCCAAGGTAGAAAACTGTCAATTCTTTGATTAGTCCTAGTTTCAGCCTAAGGCAGTGGAAAAATTATGTCCATGGAGATGGCCCTCCCATATATCCCATTATAAAGAAGACTAGGTGAAAGTTCTTAGCCAGCCTCAGACAGAAGTGTACGTAACACATGCATAGCCTCTGAGTCAATCTCAAAGTAATTGTCTGATAATGTGTGACTCATGAGTTTTAGAAGGGTTTATAGCCCTGCAGGTTTATTTTCACAGGGGAGGCAAGGGGATGTGCTTCACATCTCCAGTAAAACATTGTTTTATGTTCCAATGTTTGGCGTGCTTCTGATATTGTGAGAAATAGACACCAGATGATTTCTAAACACACGGAAACATTTTTTTCCCCAGGCTTCAGTTTTGGGTAGAGTTGAGCTATTTTGTGTGAATTTTATCAAATTTAGATCAAGGCACACATCTGGTAAGAAAAATTGTAGCTCAGTTGGTGAAATTTGAGGAAATTAATTGCAAGTGGAAATGGAAGTATGTGAAAGAATAATATCATCTTATTACCAAAAGAGTTTTCTGAGACATGCATTTTACTTGCTTGAAAAAGCAGTCACATAAACACAATTGCTTAGTAGTATCTAATTACATTATCAGGATTCACTTGTCACTGAAATTATATGCTGCAGTAAGTGCAATAATAAATAATATCAGAAAAGGATTTGCTGAAGAAATTCCAAAGGCTGAATCGTCATTTTTGTTAAAATAATTACATTGGGAAGAGTTTCAAAATTAGGAGAGGAGCCATTCACTTGACCATGTAGAGAGGATTAAACAGTGGTGGTGGTACCCTGAGATAGTCTTTGGCCCATCCTCAACACAGCTGAGAGCATGGGAGTACTCATAAAATTCTTAGCTCATCAGGAATTTTCTACATTAAGTTTTGATGTTGTTCTTTTTAATTCCTCCCTTAAGTAACATCTATTGGGGGGCATTTTTCAAGTCAGACAGTTCATAGATTTTCTTTCTTTATTTTTACATGATCAGCTCCTGTTAAAATTGAGAAATGAAAAGCTAAGACTTTACCAAATGGGAAAAAGTGATGGAGAACATGGGCTGCCTGTACAAAAGAATGGGGGGGGGGGGGGGGCAAAAATCTCTACGGCACCAGACCTGAGAGGAAACTTCCCTGTCCCTAGAGCAGTTCATGACATTTAAAGCCATGGGATTATGCATGGTCCATCCCCCAGTCCAGGGGATTATGATTCCTCCATTTTACTGAAAACAAATCCAGACCCAGAGGATTTAATTTTTCTCTCTCATAGAAGACGGTATCTTTTTATTGATGGAAATCAAAGTGATCATTTATATGCCTGAAAGAGTAGAGAGCTAGGGCCAAGAAATTTTGCTTTTCTAATTTCCTCCTTTCTGGAATTTTCATGTGAGGAGATATCATTAAGCATATATAGTGCAAGAGGCTAATAATAAAAGTCCATTATCCGTAGACTATTAAACTATACCATGAGAAGAATGCTTGTTCTTTAAGGCAAACATTCAATATCCTGATTGGAGGGGGAAGTCCTCTAGTGTCCTATTAATATATGCCATAGAAGCAGACAGACAGACTTGTGCACTGTACTATTGCCTATGGAGAAGCTCTAAAAGAAGAATTGGGAAGCTATATTTCCCTGCAGGAATCCGTATCTGAATTAGGAGGGAAACTGGATTAAGATGCTAAGAACGCTATACTTCCTTCTAACTACTCCTCTGGGGAATAACTAGGTGCTGAATTTGTCACGTTTGAATCTGGAAAGAACGTCATACAGCTAAAAGGATTATTTGAGGGTAGGAGCTCTGGCCATACTTATGACATTCCTGTGGTAACCATACAGAAATAAAATTAAAAAAATGTTCATTTATGCTGGATCATGTCCCGTCTGCAGTTAACTGCTCATTTTAATTTTGAATTCCTTCTTCTGTACTATCTCTACTTAATGAAACGATTTTATTTCTAATTTCTTAAAAACCAACCTCAGATTATTCTAGAAGCCTTGACTCAGAGAAGTGTCAAACGCAACTAAGCAATTGGAAAGGAGGCTTGGTGGAGATCTCCCATTCTTGGATTAATTTAGTTGAACTAAATATAAACTATGAGGTTCTTATTACATATTTCATGCCATGTATTACTACCCTGCTTTTTCAGTGGTTTCTGATATCAGCTTCAGGCTTCGCTATTATTGTAAAAGCTGGTTGGCAAATTAAGATTTTTGTAAAAGTACTTGACATATATTTCAAATACAGAAATACTTTTCAAATAGATAAGCTACTTATGGACACTACTGAAACCTAATGAAAAGAGATCATAAGGTAAATATCACAGTAGGTGAAACAATATCTATACTGGCTTTAAACACTATTAATTTTTTGCCCTCTTGACATTTGAATACTTACAAGATCATCAGCTTAATAACTCCCATTAATTTAAATGGAACTACAAAAAGTCTTACTTATCCATGTGAAGGAATATTTTTCTTTTGAAAATATAAACTAGGTCTTGATGGAACTGAAAAATACAATTCTGTAAACAAAATAAAAATAAAAAAATAATATCCCTCTGTGCTTCCTTTGATGCAGGCAATGTATAAAATATACATCACAGGAGAAAACTGTAAAGTCCATTCACACATTTTGTCCAATATTTTTCTGTAGGAGATATTTTACATGACAAAACCATTTTTTTTTTCCTTAAGGGATTCACAAGTTAGACAGAAAGCCATAGTTAATTTGACAAATGTCTGGGTTTTTCCATAGCTACGTTACCAAAATCCTGCTTTCACCTGTTCCAAACCCCAAAAGTGTTTATGAGTTATAGTCAGAGGTGACTAAGCTTGGTCTGTCATTGACGATCAGAAAGTAACATGTAGACCAAGGAAACAGACAGGGACTCAGAAATTCAAACAGTTTGGATAAACATAGACACCACATTGCATCTCTCATATTATGTCAACGGGAAGACTGTTACAAAGTGATAAAAATATACCAGACAAGGGGCTACTGTAACCTGTTTTCAAGCTTCTGCTTTTCCTAGAAAACTTTAACATCACATTAAAATGTTCTTTATCAGCACCTCACTCATTTGAAAGTACAGAATACTTCATGTGCTAGTGGATGGCAGATTGCCTGGGTAGTTCCTGTAAAAAAGGTCTAGGAACCTCTGAAATGGATCACCCAACTTTGAGTTTAGTGGAAGCTGAAAGAGCAATGATGAATTTCTTCAAGTGATGCTTCTTGAAGGATGTCTAAGACTATTGTGCAATGTAAGCATCTAGTGTTTGACAAGCATTTGGAGACCCTTAGATGGAAAATGTTATTTAAATGTAAGGGAATATATCTATGTATTTATTCATGAGAGAGGCTGAAGTGGGGTTGGCTTTCTGTCAAAAACTGTCAAACAAAAATAGGATTCCTTCTGGATAGCCTCAGAGATTTAAGCGGAAAGATTTACAAGAGTATTATGGGCCAGTAGGTAGCACACAGGACTAAAAATGAGAATAATTGTATTCTAACACTTCTGACTTTGATTATTTTCTGATCTTTTACCTGTCATTCTCCCTTTCTTTTCTTTTATTATCTATCATAAAACTTTTTTCCTTTTGCAAATTTGCAAGGGAAAAGAAAGGGGAGGTGGTTTAGGAGCTCAGTTCCCAGAGATATTACAAGAATGCCTTCACAGTCTTACAGTCTCCTTCACCCTCCATCTAACCTCGTCAGAGGCAGTGACTGTCTCCTAGTATATCATTTTGTGATGAATTAAAAAACGAAATCCGATGATTCTCTAGATGTTAATGTAATATTATTATTACTCCTATTACCACTGATAATACTATTAAAAATCATAATAATGTTGTTACACGCATATTGATATTAAAATTTCCTAGCTGTACATTCGTGTCTTAGACTACAAGTTCACATAACTGGGAGATCTCCTGGCCATATGAGTATGTCAAAAACCAGTCTCATTTTGGTTAGAGCAAGTTGGTCTGTACAAGGGTTGTAATGCATTCTTACAGGTCCCTAATCTGAACAATGAGGTCACCAGGAACCCAGGCAGTTTTATGTAGGTAGTAAGTTAATTCTTTTCAGAATGTGAACAAGGCATAGGCCATACATATTTCTGTTCTTGAGAAGCACACTAAGAAATGGATGCGTAAGGAGGATTCTACAGATTGCCTTTCACTTAGCTACACGTGTCTGTAAAATAGTCATATTCAGAACAATCAGATTATAGATTAATCTGTCCATGAAAAATTCATGCTTTGACTTTTCCTTTAAACATTATGCTTTATTGATTTTTAAATGTCACAAAAAGGACATGTAATTATTTAGCACAGAAAAAAACAGCTTTAGATCTTTCAATAAACAGAGGAGACAGAAGACTCATAGTAAGAAATGACAGTTAGCAGTCCTTGTTTCATAAATTATTGAAAAGGAAAAAGTAAGAAAATAATAACAATTAAATGGTTATATATCAGATCAAGGAAGATAATACGAAATATTTTCTGTGACTATCTTATTGGCTTTTTTTTGTGCATTCCTGTCAGTCACATTTTTTACTTTGTGTTTCTATTTATTAAAGCCAGCACGAATTATGGATTTTTTTCTGGCCTAAATGTTTTCAAGCAGAAAATACAGGGTCACATCTATGAAAACAACCTGAAATCTAAATTTACATTTGCATGTGTGAGGATTTGCAATAGACCTGTAAAGTAGATATTTATCCAATCAGGAAATAAGAACGATACCACATGCCTTTGCTGATCAAGGCATCCAACACATGAATACTCCGTAAAAACAATTCATATTCAGTCCATAGAACTAACAACTTTTTTTAAGAAGCTATTTTAATTCTGAATATTGAATAAATTTGAGAGAACTGCAATCTGCTCACAGATATGCCATAAGAACAGGATTTGGATAAATTATTCATAACAAGCCATTCACTCATCTGTGTTCTAAACAATATCCATCAATATCCAGTGTTCCTGGAGGTGTTTATATAACAGCAAAATGTGTAAATATACATATGAGAGTGGACTGCTCAATATTATACTTCATAAAAGTAAAGAAAAGAGCTTTTCATTTTAACCTATAACTCACAATTTAAAAACAATTTAGCAAAGCAACTTTTACAAGAAAAATTCCACATTTTATTTACATGATATTATTCCAAAGATCAGTTGTGTAGGGAGCAGTTTGACAGCTGTGTCCCTGATTTGACAGTGGCCATCACTCTAGGTATAGTTAAACTATACCAACCAAAAGTTCAAAACAAAATAATGTTTTCCCAAAGTACTGAAGCAACTCTAATCTACTGAAGTTGCTGTAATATTGGACATGAGAAAAATAAATAAACTGTCTGAATAGAGTTCTGCATAAGAACAAATAATATTTTCTTAAAATGTCCAGCTATATGGCAATAACATAATATGGTTTCAATTCTGTAAAGCTGTCAAAACATCAGTTAGACAAAACCTAAGCAGTCAGGACATGAGACCTTAACTTTATATTTTGATGCATATGGCTGGGTCTTGGATTCATAGTTGACAGCAAGGACTGCAGAGGAATATGGACACTCCCAGTGGAAACAATTCAGGGATTGAAGATTATAACAACAATTTGTTTTCATTTAAAGTAATAAAGTCAAAATCTGAGTCCTGATATAGCACATGAATAATATTCAGGGACATTAATTCTCATTTTCTCCCCCACGTACCAGTCTGTGCCTGTGATCGTATAGAAGCAGTGACACAGAAACAAATTCTGAGGCATCTGATCTCTGTTGTGCAATTTTCTCTGGGCTTTAGCCCTAATAGTCCTGAAAAACCCAAAGTGATGGGCCAACTTTCCTCCTGGAAAAGCCATCCCATGACTGTGGAAGAAATGTAAAATAAATACACACACACACACACCCCCCAGTGAATATTTAAAGAATCCATGCAATTTATGAATTTTGGGGCAATTATGTTTGTGAAACAACATCTGTATTAGCAAACTCCTAAACAGTTCCCAGAAATTTTTAAGTAAAAACCAATTGCCCTGTGCCAATACCAGGGACTGCGCTAACAACTGGACAACATAGATAATCACATTCCTGTGCCTGAAAAAGCTGTCTATACAGACAGAAACAAACATGTCCTACAGTTATACATCTTATGCTACAGACAAGAACCAGAGCTCTCCTCTTGGAAGTCCTTTTTAGGAGGAAAGTGTCACTGAAGTATCTTCTCTATGATCTACGTATGTGAAAAAAGAGTTACAGTTGTTTGATCCTTTTCATGGGGCTAGAATTTAGAGCAGGAGAATTTCTCTAGTGATTTTTTACTGGAATTCTGTGTTGCTATGGGGGCTGAAGAATAGCAGAGACTCCCAGGAACACTACAACACAAAAAGACTGGAAGAGACCATACTGACTTCTTTCTGACTGCAGGACTAGCCAAAGTCAAAGGAAGCTGATAAAGACAGATAAGCAAAATGACTATCATGTTTCAGAAGAGAAATTATAATTGTGGACAACATTCCAGAGGATCTAGCTGAAGAGAAATGCCCTAGAATGGGGAAGAAACTTAGGAATAGAAGCATGTAGTTTGCACATTCTTTTGTCTAAATCTGTATGCTGTCTGTACTAGCAAAAGAAGGCATCAGGTGTGGTTAGTGGCATTAGGTGTCACTGTCTTTATTTTCATCTGTCTCCCATTACCAATTGCTCTATTCTTTGTGACGGAAAAGTTAAGTCTTAAAAAAGGATTTAAGCAGCCAAAAAAGCCAAGAACTTACATATAGGAGAAGAAGTGGGGCTGAAATCATCCCCTTGCCTAGGGCTGGGGAGCCTGACTCAGTACTGTAGGGAGGCATCCTGATCTTTTCAAGATCCTCCTTTTTCTGAAATTATCTGTCACTATTCTGGTGAGTACTGAGCAGGTAGGTCTTTAGCAGGACTTCTACCTTTGAAATGTGCAAATCCTCAAAGGACTTTATGAGAAATATGATAATCAGAGTTTTGCACACTATGAGCATACATTTGTGAGTTTGTGGAACAGCAGACTTTCTTTCTGGGAACTTGCCAGGAAAGACTAAAGGGATTCAGTTACTTTTTGTTTTACAATTCAAAAACCCTAATATACTTCAAAGACTTCCATGTTTTCAGGCTATAGGTAGGTACCACATCTCAATATAAAGCCATATTGTCAAGCATATCTGCTTGTTTTTTCATGAATTAAACATAGCATCCAACCAAACACAGGGGGTTTAATTTCCAGTATAACACTTGCCATTGTTTGGGATTTTCTGCGGAAGGAAAATCACCATTGTACTGACAGAGGAAATCAATTATAAAAAAATATTAATTGCATCAAAAATGAGATTCATGTAGTAGTGAAAGGCTTGGCTTTAGAGCTGCTAGGTTGTGTGGAGAATCAGTAAAGGAACAGGTTTCTCTAGCTTCATGCTCTTAGTTGTAGCTGGTGTTAACCTTGGGAACACACACACATTTGTGTTAATGTTGAGCAATAAATATAAAGAAACTTTTCTCTTATTGAAATGGTACGTCCCTAGCATAAATAAAATGTAGTACTTGCTATTTATGCCTCTGAGAGCAGTAAGTGTTCTATTTTACAACAGAGAATACTTCAGCTAAGAGAGAACAACCTTGAGAGATGTGGGAATAGGACTAGTCTTTTCTGTGTAACACCAGGCTACAAGGGCAACTGAATCTCATAGAGGAGCTGAAAATTAAAGGGAAGGAATCTTCCTTGTCCTTTCCTGTGCAGTTTCAGATTTTTTAAAAAACATTTAGTAAATTATCTCATTAAATTTACTAGGTGTGGGGCAAGTTGGTACAATATTTTTGTTGTCTTGTAATTACTTGAAAGAGTCTGGATTCCTGAGATTTGTCAGACAAGTGATATTTGTCTGACTTCAGTCAAAGATGTTAGTTAGGTAATGTCTGAAAGAGCAGAAGGCACTTGAATAGCGTATTCCATCAGTTAGCATACATAGTACACGGAGTCACATATGGTTTGAGCTTTTAATTGTTGATGGCCACTGAGGCCATCAACACAGCTGTTTAGACATGATTGGATGGAGGATGTAAATCTGATTGCTAAAAAAACAAAAATAAGACTGGAGAGGATATGTATCCTAGAAAACTAATCTATTTTCTAGTTCTTAGGAGCACTGAAGACTTCTAAAAATGTTATAATAAAAACACTTATTAACTATTTTTTAAAGTAATCAGCAAAATTATTGCCTTCTAGAAGACGTCGAACGAGCACTTTGAGCCACCACTACCTGTTCTTAAATTCACTGGGAAGGAGACTGAAAGCCTGTAGAAATTGCAAGCCAAATACCAGTTTCTTCTGCATTACATTGTTTTGTCAGGGAGGATTCATCTCACTAGATAACTGTGCACTGAACAAATATGTTATTGTATTTCTCAGAACCTTCAGTCCATTCAGATGTTATCATTATTCTGGATTGGGTAATGCTCCTGTTTCAAGTTTTGCATTTTTCCATTTCAGATAAATAAAAATAACACAAAAACAGTCTGCTGGTTTGGATGTCAAAATATGAACAAGAATTCTTGTGGTTTTGCTATTATTTCCAGTGGTGTTAATGTCTCTTCCATCATTTATATTTTAAAAAGCTTCCTTTTTCCATCGTCATACTGGAGTTCTCCCTTTCTGGGAGAGTGAGTTGATTCTATGCTGTCTTCTATGCGTTTACTGTCTTCTGTGATCACTATAGAGGTTCCAGAGGAGTGCAGTTGAGCTTGAATTCCCAAAGCGGTTTTACACACGAGAGCATAGATTAATCTTTTTTCTGAAAAGCAAAGAGAGCAAGTCAGTAGAAAATTTCACTTGGAATTAGATTTCCAGATTCTTAAATTTTCCTTGTAGGTTTTGTTAATTTGTAATTCAAAACATTTTCAATTAAAGTCATTGAACTTGGGCTCTGAAAACTGAATTCTGCCAAAGTCATTCATACTTTCCATAGCCGACTGATAGCTCTTTAGAAGCAGTCTATCATATACAGTTTGTCAGAAAAGTGAATCTTGGATACATCTGTGACAACCTTTCATTTTTAGTTTTAAAGAGCTGGGATTTTTTTGGTGAGAATTCATACCAGAGTTAAACAGCTATGCCCACTGCTCAAAATATGAAAGACTGAGGCTAAATGCATGTCTCTTACATTAACACAATCTAAATACCTGCAGCCAGATGAGAAAGGATGGCATCTGGATGCTGTCTTGCTGGTATACCATCCAGTATATTAGTCTTCACAAAAAATATACCATGTAGAAAAAATCTGCCTTGGTATTACTTTTTAAAAGACAGAATTAATGTAAAAAAAACCTAAAGGAAACTATGATTAATCTTGCATCTCATTCTCTGTAATGCATGATAGTTGTATGGTGCTGTGAGGGTGGGTGATCGGGGGACTAGAGCATGTGTTTTAACTTCCCATTTTCATGCTTTTCTATGAGGCATTCTATAGGTAAAAAAATTGAAAGGACTTGCCTCACCAAGAAAGCAAAGATATTCTTTTTTAATAATGGAGAGAAGACATGATGCTGACTTCATCATAGCATAAATCTACAATGCTGAGGTGAAGTCCACTGTCTACTAACAGAGTTTTCTGATTTATGATCTGTTTCATGATGTAAAGTACTTTTGTATCAATTTACAATTATAATTTCTGGGTGTAAATATATATTTTATATATATAAAT